>JAENPR010002358.1:0-60338 GCA_018135685.1 Themeda triandra | reverse complement strand
GGCCAACACCCTTGAAGGTTATACATGAATTTCTGAATAAAGATCAGAATAATTCACCACGATTTTTTCTTTTTTCTAATAATTGTTGAAGTACATGCATACGTACGAGATTTGCAGTCTGTAGTAAGATTATAAGGAGCCTCCAAGTCTGAAACAAGGGAGCGGCCGGAGCCTGCTAACTCAACTGTGAAGCCAGTTGGGGCACTAGCCAGTTGCCGAATTTTCATCGGAGCAACAGTTATCGGATTTTCGTCAAAGCAACAGTTGCCGGATTTTCGTCAGAGCAAAATCAACTACGGTCCAGTAGTATGTTCAACACCATAGTCTGTATGCTGATTTGTGTCTACTAGCTAGTAGGCATGTACCTGAGCTAGCACTTTTTAGAGAAAGCAAAGGGGTGACAAGGTTCAACTCATATCACACCAAAAGATGCCCCTAATGAAACAAACGTACAAATTCAACAAATTCAGATGGTAATGACAAACTACTTCTTATCAAGTAATGCGATAACCTATTTATTTAGCCTAAGGACAAACTAAAACTAAACTACTTATTTAGCCAAGTCATCGAACTTGTTCTTAAGATCCTCGACCCTCCCAGACATAGTGATCATAAGCTTGTCAAGTCCATTGATCGCCTTTTCTATGGCTTCGACCTTGATAGTGGCTTCGACTTTGTCATACTCAAACTTATTCATGTCGAACACCTCCTAGAGTTTCTGAAGCTTCAAATTTACGTCATTCGCTTTGTGTTGGAGCTCGTATATCTCCTCTGTCTGAATTAATAATGGGCGCGACTGTAGAAGATAAAATTCATTAGTCGTTAGATAAAGTATGATAAACATTATATGAAGCTACGTATACCAAAAACGACCGGCTACTATATGTGTTCGGCCTACTCTTCATCGACAGCCTGCTCGGCACAGGCTTCAGCACGGCGCCGTGTGCAGCCGACATCCCACCATCCGGGACCGGTCCGTGGTCGCCGCACACTTACTCGCCGCACACTGTTATTTCTCCCCATCTGATCCCTCTCTCTTTTCTTTTTGCAGTTGTTCATTCAGTACAAATATATTTGAATAGCAACTTGCAGCTCCTGCTCCTTCGACATTTGAATTCCTCTTTGGCCATGGGTACTACTGTATACTATCAAGATAAGTGTTGTAGTGAGTCTGTAACTCTGCAACAAGTTTTTTTCATTGCAAAAAATTAAATGGCTGCTGGTTCACTCATCAACAACACATATATGTATTTCATAAAAAAACACATATATGTACACTTGTCTAATCTCCTCTTCCAAACTAATCTCGATGGTATGGTATGGCCATTTGTTGGATAGAAGCAAGTGATGTAATTAGTCTGTAACTCTTCAAACGTGTTTTCCCCTTTTTACAAAATTATTAGATGACTATTGGTTCTCTCCAGCAACAACACATTTCTGTACTGTACTGTGGTGCAAGGCTAATCTAGCTTTGTAGGCAGCAAATGGCCATGCACAAAATGATAGGCAGAATGCATGGAACTACCATCAAATCGATCCACACCAGCAGCTTTATTTGGATAGACCCGAATATTTGACGCAAGAATGTTAATCTAATCTAATGTGTTATCCTAAGTACTGGTAGGACCACGACCATGAGCCTGTGTCACTGGCGGTTCTCCGGCCGAGAATGAGAAACACAGGAGTAGAGTAGAACGGAATGGGCGAGGCTGTGTACCTCGGGCACGATGAACTCGTGGACGACCCCCGCGCTGGCGATCGTGGGTGGCGACCCTGTGCGTCCGGCGGTAGCGGAGGCCGGTCGGGGCGCTACCTGCAGCTCCGAGGATCTTGGTTCGTCGATGGCGTGGGCGAGCCATCCCGCCGTCGAATTGAGGACGAGGGGGCGGCGGGGCTGGGGAGGCCGCCGGCGGTGACGGGCGGGGCGGGGGGGGCGGCGGCGGCGGGGGTTGCTGGGGCGAGGCCGAGGGAGAGCCCTATCGCGCGGCTGGGGCGGTCTCGCGGCTGGGGCGGCTGTGTGGCTGCGAGGGGGTTGGGTGAGATGAGAGGGGGCTGTAAAAAGACCAACGTACCCTTAACCGTATTAAATCAAAAGAAATTAATAACTAGTGGAGCTATTGGGAGCTAGTGGAAATTATTGGGAATTATTTTCAAGCATTGTAAAATGGCTCTTTTTTTATATAAATATTTCCTTCCAGGACTTCCAAGAACTTAGAATCAGCCTTAAGGAGACATACTAAGATGTGTCACTTAGCTTAAAATTTTTTGAGGTAATTGCCTTAAAGCATTCATGATTTGTAATTTCTGTTGATGATAAATTTCTCTTTGAAATATTTATGAATATGTTCACATTAACTTCAAGATGCTACTGAACACGGTGGGAAAACAGTTTGTGGAGGAGAATACAAGTAATGGTTTGTCAACAAATTGGGGAACTTGAAAGTAAGAAGTTGCTTAAATGTTTCCTTGCAGGTTTCAACTCTGCAGCAAATGGGATAACTCGAAAGTAAGAATCAAGGAGGTCAAGATTGTAGGCAATTAGTATAGTTGCATGAATGACTCAATTTGCAACAAGCAATACTTTTTATGTTGTAGTTTTGAAAAGCTAGGTGGTGAGTACCTTTCCATTTCCAAAGAAATTGAGTTTTGAAATGTTACTCTTTAAGTTGGGTTGATCATGTTGTATTAATTAGCAACCAGACCTAAGAGCATTGGTCTCACATATTTTGGTTGTTTTCATGTGTATTTCTGAAATGAAGCCGTAGCGTTAGCACGGGCACTATACTAGTTTTTTTAAGTGAAATGACACGCTAACACAAATGCTAACACACCAAGTAGAAAAAATATAAAATAAAAAATAATTCCATATTATTTAAAGAATCGCATGCATGAATCAAATTGTAACAACCAAATCTTTTAAAAAATATTTTTGATATTCAAGCCTTCCTTATTTATCCTATTTTTATAAATAAAAATTTAATAAATACTATTACCTCATAATACATGATCGTGACCGTTGGATCGGAATAAATGGACGGTTCACAAATCGTTTCGAGTACCACAGCAAAGTCATACTAATATCCTAGCTTTTGTACAGCCAATGCATATGGATGTTCTTATTACAAATACAATCTAAGGGACTATGAAGGATTTGTCTCATGTCTTATTAACAGCATCTTTTTTACACTGTTTAGGCCATGGGAAGTGACGACACTACCCTCCCCTCTTTTCTGGTAGCCATGGACTCTCGCACCTCGCTTCCTCGTTTAGCACACATTTGGACGCCGTGAACTTGAAGGGTAATTGATGAGTGGCTTAATAGAACTGTTGATTAGGGCGTCCAGAAGAGATACATATTTACATGGATTAAGTCCACCTTAAGCCCCTCAACTATTGGCTTGGTCCAATTTTTATCCCCAACTACCAAACCGTTTAATCCTGGCACCTCAACTCTCAAAACCGTCCACTTTTGGCACCTAGGTGGGGACAAGGCGGGGCAAGGCTGTTTTTGACATGTGGGACCCGCGCGTCACCCACTCATCCTTCCATCTCCATCCCGATGGCAGCGCTGCGAGCAGGCTGCGGCGCTGGCCGCCGGCGCACAAGCAAGATGCGGTGGCGGCACCACCCGAGCAGCAAGACAGCGGCGCTAGCAGGGCGGCGTCGCGGGGCCAAGGCAGGCCAGAGCTCCTGCGCCTCGAGCCTGCTTGCTTGCTTCCTCTGCTTCCATCGCTCAGCCAACATTCTTGCTTGCTCGCTCACCAACATGCTTGCTTGCTCGCTCAGCCAACTGCTCCGTCACTCAGCTAGCTGCACCCATGCTTGCATGCTTGCTTGCTTCCTCTGCCCGCCGGCCGATGCATGCTTCCTTCCTCTACTTGCTTGCTCTGTGCTGCGGGCGCGAGCGCAGGCTCCGCCTCGCCGCCGCGGGTGTCTGCGCGTGCTCCGCCTCCACCGCCTCGTGAAGCGTGGGCGCGAGCGCGGGCTCCACCTCGCTGCCACGGGCGCGGGCGAGCTACGCCTCGCCGCGGGCGTGGGCAAGCTCTGCCTCGCCGCCGTGGGCACGGGCGAGCTCCGCCTTGCCGCCGCTGGCGTGCGCGCGCGCTTGGCCTCGCAGGCAAGCTGGCCCCATGGCGAGCGGCGGCTCAGGCAACATGATGGCGAGCGCGGTGCAAGCGAGCCCTTGCGATATGGACGGCGAGCGTGCGGTGCGGGAGGGCCCTCGCAGCGCCGGCTAGCGCGCGTAGGGTGCCCGCAGTCACGGCGGCGCGAACAGGGCAGTCGCCGTAGCTCCGTTGCTGCAGCACAAGCAGGGGGGCCCGTGGGCTCGGCGGCGCGAGCAGGTGAGCCACGGCGCGTGTGCAGGGCGGCCGCAGGCCGGCGGTGCGAGCAGGGGAAACCACGGCAGCGTGAGCAGGGAGGCATGCGGCGACGTCAGCAAGCAGGGCGAGCGTGTGCTGCTTCGACGAGGCGGGCCAACGGAGCGTGGCGGACGAGGCGAGCGCGTGCTGCTTCGACGAGGCGGGCGCTGCGGCGGCCGTCGGGCGTGCGCGGCGGCGCGGCAACCGGCGAGGCGAGCGCACGACCAGCGCAATAGTTGGGGGTAAGAAATAGACGGTTTTGCAGTTGGGGGTAAGAATCACACCAGCGCAATAGTTGAGAGGCCGGATGTGGACTTAATCCTATTTACATTGGAGGATCGAGCAACAGATAAGTTGAAGTGAAAGTTGTGCCTTGGCCACCAATATTGATCAGTTTATTCTACATGAATGATGATGCGTGGCCCACTATACAAATTAAATCATGGATGATATGTCAGTGAAAGTAAAGAAAGACATGCCAGTTAGTAAATGTGTGTTTGTTGTTAGCAGAATTGGAACGTGTAGTCTTATATGGAATTGAATTACAGGTAGCTGTGGCACGTTGCTGTGTAGTTACATGAATCGGTAAATTACGACCTTAAAAATCAGCGCAAAGAAGAGAGTCACTCCAGAGCGTCGCTCAGACTGCCAACATATTCCCATTCGTTCACAGCCACTGAGCAGGAGGTCAAGTCCACAAAACACCATATGCAGCACAAGAGCGTGTGCTGCCTAGAAGTGTTAAGGAAAGGGTGTGCTGGATGGCCTTCAATTTCTGGTTCGACGATCCAACAAGGGCATGTAGGATTGTGAGGAACCAGGATTCAAATATCCGCATCGCTTGTTGACCCTCCAGCGTCCTGGTCCGGGACTGAATGCGCTCAGTGGCCACCTGGGACCGGAAGTTCAAGAATAGGAGACAGGAGAGGCAGAGGACACTAGAGCATGGACCTGCATCTGGTAACGTTGCTTGTGGCCGTCGTCTCATCTCCCAGGACACCAGCACTACAAGATTTTAGGAATGGAAGGGTCATGATATGTATCCATCAAACAAGAGAGACGTACCTGATGGTGAGCACGCAAGTTTCCGGGCTCAAGGTGATGGACCCCAGGAGTCAGGAGTCAGGACTCAGGACTCAAGTGAATCAACAAGCATATCTTGGCCTCTTGAGGTTGGGAGGAACAAACCTGCCAGGATTCTAGCATCTCCTCTGTCAATCCAAGCGCATACATCTGGGCCTGCAGAGAGTTGTTCATCGCCTTGGTGGTGCTCTCGTCGATGCACGATTCAGTGATTAATGTGTTGCCTCAGGAGACGTGCTCTTACCCTGGATCAAAGATATTGAAGAGGTGCTCCCAAGAACCAGCAACCAGCATGGTAACTGGCCAGTAAATGTCACACACAGATCTATCATGGTTGTTCGTTCGCTAGAAAAAATTAGAGAGGAAGCCAGAAATGTATTTACTGCAATAGGAATGAGACCATCCAACACTTATTTCTTGATTGCCCTTGTGCTAAAATGATTTGGAGGATTATTTTCTTTGCTACTAGTTTGAACCAACCAAAATCTATTAGCCATATGTTTGCTACTTGGCTTATGATTTATGAATTAGCATAAGAGGGTCAAAAGCTTGATCTAGGTTGGAGTGACTACCTTTTGCTAGGCTATCTGGCGATGCCGGAATGATGTTATTTTTAACAAAATGAAAACTAACTTTATCGTGCAGGTTATTTTCAGGGGAGCGTATTGGTTACACTTTTGGACTCGGTTGCAGCGGGATGAGCAAGCCAAGAATGCTCTCTCGGTGATGAGCAAGAAATTAGAGATGATTGCTTTATAAAATTCAAATAGAAGGTGGAAGCAACTATATCGTTTGCTCTAGTGTCCTAGTCTATGTTTAAGACTCGGCTTTCTTCCAGTTTGCATTTCGACTTTGTAATAATTGGATGTGTACATCCTTAGATGTAGAGGTTGGATATTTGTTTATCCTTTATCTAAAAAAAAAAAAATCATGGTTGCTCGAGAAGCTAGCGCCCAGTAGGATGAAATCTGCAAGTCTATTATTACTTGCCATAAACAAAGAACCCATACCTTCATATTACTAAAAAATGAAGTTGCTCGTGTAATGCAGTTAGTTGTGGTAATAATGCAAGTTACCTTATTTATTGACATCTAAAAGTTGAATTGCTTTCCCGTGGATCAAAGAATCTACGAAGAGGTGCTTAATAGTCGGTCTTTTCATCATGTAATTTGCACCTTGTGCTTACTGCATAAGGTGCTTTTGTTTGTGCTAGTGTGTAATATAAGCTAAACAAGGTTGAACCGGCCGGGACTACTTTAGATTGTAGGGTTAACACAGGACACTTAATAATGCGACATCATCTCTCTTCTTACCGCTATACACAATTGGTTTAACGTCGGATGCTTATGTTTGAGGTACACCGCTTACAGCAAATGAGCTCACAGTCAACAGTCGTTCTATTTGTGTTTGAGTCCAACTGGCTTAGTTTGCAGCATGCTAGTGGCGGTATGTGGGTTGCTTTTTTTTTTAGAACGTGCTTAACACGTGTTTTATTAAGAGAAATAAGAGTTTTGACCATTACATGTCGAGGTAAAGCTATCGGTGAGTTGCCATAAGCTTCCCCTGACGAACACAGTATCGATTATACGTGATATCAATTGCGCAATTGCAAGCCGCTCCTAGCATCTCTACTCTCTGGTAAGCAACTTAGTAATTAATTATGTTTGTATATCCTGTTTTACAGGGGGTTCAGTTCATCAGATATGTGTTTACATCAGATCGAGATAGAGTAACAAATAAGTTGAACTACTAACAGAGAACAATTTATTTGTGTGAATGATGCCCGCTCTATAACTCCTAGATGATATGCCTATGGAAGTAAAGAAAGACCAGCAAATGTTTGGTGGCAACTAGCAGAGAATTGGCTGCAGGCAAACACGAGGACTTACGTGACAATGAACTAGTAGCCATTTATGGCGTGTTGCAATATGGTTACACTAGCTAGTTACACTAGCTAACCAGTAGAGCACATCACGACCTTAAAATGCAGTGCAAAACCGAGCAGGCTTCACAGAACACTATAGTCTGCACAACAGAAATGTGCATTACGATGAGTGTTTAAAAACTCATGATTTTAGAAACCGAAAAATCATGACCAAAATTATATGCAGTAGTGAGATATGAGAGGATGTCCATCGGAGAAGGGAAATAGAGGCAGAGAGGCGTACCTGATGACAAGTTCCTGGGCTCGAGGTTATGGACCTGAGGTGAATCAAATTGTGTGTCTTGGCCTTGGCTTCATGGGATTGGGAGGAACCGGGATTCCAGCAACTCCATCAATCAAAGCACATACATCTACGCTTGCACCCAGTCGTTCTCGTTGATCCCCAGGTGCTTGTCCATGTGTTATCGTTGGCCAGACCTACCAGCGAAGGAAGCCCAGCCGTAGCTAGGAGTTTGGGTGCACAGCATGAACGGGCGCAAGGAGCACATTCGCGTCGACATTTCGGGATCACTTAGCAGGTTGTTAGATCCATTTGGTTTGTTAGATTGAGTGAGCATTTTCAAGAGTTTATTAGCACTTTGTGGGAGTTGTCTACAAGGTCAACATTTATTAATGAGAAGATTAACCAGATATTGAATTATCTCTCTCGCTCTCTTGTGTTCTGCTCTTGCGTTGTTGGCTTTGTCGCCGACCATCAGGACAGCGCCAAAACCCAGCCAATGCCAGGAGATCAAACCTTGGTTGCCCACAAACCATTGACTACTTCCTCCACAACGCCAGTAGCTCCAACAATCTCAGCGATGCCCAGTTCGATGTCTGGGGCTATGTCACCCACACACAGAGTGCATTATGGCTTGTATAGTGGTATACACAATACCCTGATCCATACCAACTTACGACTACACGATAGTGTCCTCAGATGCACAAAGTGCATCTCCCAAACGACCTAGGAGGATAACACGTTGAGGTAGACAACTTACAGCAAATGAGTTCATAGTCAACAACCGTTTGATGCTAACCCATAATTAGCTCTATGTTTACAGGTTGCTGCAACTGCAAGCCGCTCCCAACATCTCTACTCTCTAGTGAGCAACTTAGTAAAAATGTTTGTACATCCTGTTTGCAGGGGGTTCAGTACATGTTGTCTACATCAGAGATAGAGTACTAACAAATAACTTGAACTACTAAAAGCTATTGTGCATGACATGGGCGCACCAATAGAGCAGTTTATTCCGTGTGAATGATGCAAATGTTTGATGGTAGCTAGCAGAATTGCATGCAGCAGGCAAACATGTGCAGGCTTACGTGACAATGAACTAGCGGACATTTATGGCGTGTTGCCCCACGGTTACACGAACGATAGAGCACATCACGACCTTAAAAGGCAGTGTAGAAGAGAGGCCGAGCAGGCTTCACACAACACTATAGGCCGCAGATCAGAAGCGTGTAGACCTAGAAGTGTTTTAAAAAAAATTCATAATTTCAGGAACCGAAAAATCATGACCGAATCCATGTGTAGTAGTGAGATGAGAGCATGGCCATGGCCACCAGAGGAGAAGCGGAATAGAGGCAGAGGGGCGTACCTGATGACTTCCCAGGCTCGAGGTGATGGAGCTCTGGTAAACCAATTATGTCTTGGCCTTGGCTTCTTGGGACTTGTGTCTTGGCCTTGGCTTCTTGGGACTGGGAGGAATTGGGATGCCATTAACTCCTTCAATCAGAGTGCACACATCTGGGCTTGCAGCGAGTTGTTCGTCCCAGGTGCCTGTCCATGGGTCTGAAGCAGTTTGTATGTTGCCTGTCTCTCACGAAACTCGCTCTTAACCAGCATCAGATGGAGAAGAGGTATCGTGTGATACAATGATGGCTATCATCTGCAGCAGGAGTCAATTCACACAGGTCCAAGGTAACAATAATGAGGAGAACAAGAATGTGCTTGCCATATGGAGAGTTGATAGATTTATGTTGCACAGATCACCAGTTCATCAAATATCTTGATTAAACACTGTAAATTGCACCACAAACATATGTTTCTTGGAATTAGAAAACAAAATAAGGAGCCATTTATGAAGAAAACGGATTTTAATAGAATCCGCATGGAAGAGCTAGTGCAAAGCAGCAATGGAAAATGATTTGTCTGGTGGGAACTAATAGAAATAAAACTTTTAATGTTGCTTGCGGCATACAAATTGTAAGTTCTGTTGGGACGTTATATTAACTTATCGTACAAAGCAAATTAAACTAAGCCAAAGAAAAATATTTCCCAAGCAGGCCTCCGGGTTGCCAACATTGGCCAGCCTCTTGGTGTGCTCGTCGCAATAGGCTTGGGATATCGAAGTGAAACCATCCCCCGTCATTTACTTGTCCCACATACCTTCTTTTTTTTCGAAAGGGAAAATATATTAAGCAACAGCACATTACATCTTCCCTTTTACAACCTGGCCCCCGAAGAAAAAGAAAATTACAACTGAGTCACAGTTCATCTTCCTAATCCCCGAGCTACATTTCGCCGACACCACCGTCGATCCATATCCACCTCTCCGTCCGCCAAGGAGCTCCACGCATTGGAAACGCCGCAAGAGCCATCGCCCGGACCTCGCGTACGAATCAATTCCGCTGAAAGAATATCGGCCACCCCAAGACGGAAAGGGCGAGGAAAGAAATCCGCCATCGCCGACCGAAAACCGACGACCGGAAGAAGAATCCACCGCCGCCGAGGAACCCAGCAGCGAGGACATACCTCACACCCATGAAGATGTACAGAGCTGTTGGGAAAAGGCATCTCAAGAATGCGGAGACATGGCACATGCTCGCAGCGATTGACACCACACTTATCCTATTTTGTTATACATGCTTTTACCTGTTGTGCAGGAGTGATCGGAGACCACGCTGACCGATGCGTCGCGGTACCTCCAATTGGAGGGCGGAGACATCGGGACGGCGATGAAGACCTTAGCCCCCCGTGCGAAGGCATCGGCCCGGGACTAAGGCATGCGGCCTCCGGCGGAGGCACCGGGCCGGAGACAAAGACCCGGCCTCCGTCGGAGGCATCGGGTCGGGACGGCGATGAAGACCTTAGCCCCCAGCGGAGGCATCGGCCCGGGGACCGAGGCATGCGGCCTCCGTCGGAGACACCGGGCCGGAGACAAGACCCCGGCCTCCGTCGGAGGCATCGAGTCGAAGACCTCAAGGCGGAGGCATCGAGACGACGGCGGAGGCCACCGGCCTCGCGCCGAGGCGTCCGGCCATGGAAGACGGCCCACCAACGGCCCGGGAGCAAGGAAGACGTAGAACGCTTGGCGAGTGCCCGGGAGGAGCCCATGGACCGCCGAATACTCCAATGGACGACCTTGCCCCCGCCAACCCCACCGGAAGGGTCATAGGATTAGGGTTTCCCCCGTTTTCCCCATTGGGGCCGTATTGTCTTTTTGTACCTGGGAGCCGGATCGGCTATATAAGGAGCCCCCAGCCCCCGTTGTGGGGGATGACTCCCCGGAGTGGAAGAGCTTCTCCTCTTCACACTCTAGCATTGTAATTGAGTCTACTATTGAATATTAAACCCGCCGGAATCGTGTTCCAACAGCTTGGCGCCACCCGTGTGTCCGGCCGAGGATATCACTCACGATGCCAACAAGAAGACAAGTAGCGGCAGCCGCCGCTGACGAAAACGTGCCGCCGCCGAGGCGGAGGCACCCGCGGAGGCACCCGAACCACCGCGGAGGGGCGGACCGCGGAGGTCCGCCCCAAACGCACATGCCTCGAAAGCGTGCAAACGAAGACGACTCGAACGACGATGATCACGGCGAAGATGAACCACCGTCAGCAAACCAGGCCGGCGACCAACACCAGGAAAATGAGATAAGTCGGCTGAGGGCCAAAATGGAATGCATGGAAGCAGAACGAGACAGGCTGAGAACAGAACAAGCAGCTACACACAGGGCAATGCACACCTCCCGACAAGCGAGGGAGATTAGGCAAAGAAATGGCAATACGCAAGCGGAGATCCGAGCATGCAACCCTTAGCAATGCATCAAAACAATACCACGACAACCCCACACCGCCAATATATGGCCGCAAAGACCCACCGGAGTCCCCGCGACGTAAATACCTCGATCATGATTTACCGGAGGACGTTCGACCCGAAATCCCCACCGTCGAAGGTCTTCGAAAAGCACCATGGCCTCCGGCTACAAGCCGAGGAGGTTCCTTCCTCCCGGTCATCTCGAGGAGGTTCGGAACCCGCGGACAAGTGAATCACACCTTCACTCCGCAATACCATCAGCAGTACAACCCAAGCTATCCAGGGTACACTAACAGTGTTTTCCCTCAGCAGAACGTCGCACAGCAGTATTACCCACCGTCCCTACCAGCATGGCGGCCTGTGCAGTACCAAATGTCTTAGTACGGCAACCAAGCACCCGTCAGAGCGGAAAGTGCGGTCACTTACGTCAACACTCGACCCCCACAGATATCTATGATAGAGACACCCCAGTCTTCACATCATCAGCAACAGAAGCAGTACGCAGAATTACCTCCGCCTCCGCAACAGAGGCAATTTGAGGCCCTACCAGCACCTCCGCAGCAGGTCACCTGCCCCAATACCATGCCAAAGGCTGAACCTCCGGTTGAGAATCAGATGAACCCTCATTCTCGCTCGCCCACAATAGGAATGATACTACCGATAGCCGGCGGCTCGCCGATGGAGTTCGAAACAAAGAAACAGAACAAAGATCACCTCCGATTGGTGAATAATGTGGCTGTGCAGGGAGCACACCGGACAACAGAGTGGTCTAAGGCCCAAATCAGTTTTTCAGAAGAGGACCTCCGATTGGAGAGTTACCCTCACACCGATGCGATGGTCATAAAAGCGAACGTTGCAGGATGGGAGATAAACAGAATACTGGTTGACTCTGGGAGTTCGGCAGATATCATTTTTGCAAGCGTGTTTGATCGATGAAGCTCGGCGAGGTCTCGCCTACAACCACCGATACACCTCGATAGGATTCGGGGTAGGAAGATTCATGCGCTAGGGAAAATTTCCCTACCCGTATCCTTTCGGATGGGGACAAGGCGAGAACGGAATACATCACCTTTGATGTAGTAGACATATACTACCCATACAATGCAATCTTAGGAAGAGGATTCGCAAACAGTTCAATGTGGCGATCCACATGGGTTACCTCGCATGAAAATGCCAAAGACGCATGGAATCATCACGGTTCGAGGAAGCCGAAGGAAGCTTTAAACATAGAGAGAGCAATATACAAGGCTCATAGAAACATAAACACAAGGGCATCGATGAGCCACCGATATGCCCTGAGGAAAGACGGACATGAAAGATTAGGAGGACACAATTACAAGGCCCCTCGACGAGGCAAGTGCCAAACAGAAGGTCACGATCGGAGCAAATCTATCAAGAAGAACAGAGAATTACTTAGCTTATTGTCCAAAAACGTAGATGTCTTTGCATGGTCAGCAGAAGACCTTAAAGGAATTGGGAGAGACATAATCGAGCACACTCTGGATTTAAATGAAAACGTAAAACCAAGGAAGCAAAGGCAGAGGAAAATGTCAGAGGAGCGAATCTTAGCCGCGAAGGCGGAGGTGCAAAGATTATTGGATGCAAACGTCATACGAGAGGTCAAATACTCAGAATGGCTAGCAAATGTGGTGCTTGTCCCAAAGAAGAATGGCAAAATGCGAATGTGCATTGACTTCACTGACCTGAACAAGGCATCAAAAAAGACCCATTCCTGCTACCTAGAATAGACGCCTCGGTGATAAGGCCGCCGGATGCAAAAGATTCTCCCTCCCGGACTCAAGCGGGATATCATCGTCCGCTCGGAAAGAAGACGAGGAAAAGACAAGTTTCACTATACCGACTGGAACCTACCGCTTTGTGCGAATGCCCGAGGGGCTCAAGAACGCAGGGTCAACCTTCGCAAGAATGGTACAAGCCGTACTACGGTCTCGCTGCGAGAGAAACATCATAGCCTATGTAGATGACATTGCCGTGGTAAGCAAAGAACCGGAGAACCATCTCGGAAGATCTCAAGGAAACCTTTGCAAACCTTAGGGAGGCCGGATTGAAGCTAAACCCGAAAAATGTGTCTTTGGAGTCGCGGGGAAAAATGTTGGGATATGTCGTCGGACCCGAAGGTCTCGGGGCCAACCTGCACAAAACAAAAGCCGTCCCGGCCATGCCCGAGCCATCAAACAAAAAGAGGTCCAGCGACTCACGAAGAATCGCGGCCTTGAACAAGGTTTATCTCCAAATCACCGAACGCAGCCTCCCTTTCTTCAAGGCACTCAAGGCCAACGAAAAGTTTGAATGGGGACCGAGCAATCGAAGCTTTCAGGCGGCTCAAGAAATACATGGCCGAGGACCTAATGGTGGCAGCCCCGAATAGCGACGAGCCACTCCCGTTGTACGTGTCGCATCGGCCGGGGGCGATAAGTGCGGTACTCGTGCAAGAGAGACAGATAAATGGTAAAGCGTGCAAGCGGCCGGCCGATATACTATGTGTCTGAGGCATTGCAAGGAGCAAAGCTGAACTACACAGAGATTGAAAAGATAGCGTACGCAGTAATCACGGCATCAAGGAAGCTAAAGCACTACTTTCAGGACCACACTATTCTGATACCAACAACGCAGCCCGGCCGAGATCCCGAACAACAAAGAAGCCTCGGGAAGAATTGGCAAGTGGGCTACGTAGCTGTCTCGGTTCGAGATCAAGTTTGTCGCAAGAACAACAATCAAGTCGCAAGCACTAGCGGATTTTCTCTCAGAATGGGTGCCAGCAAATACCTCCGAATCAAAATCGGAGGTATCCCACTGGACACTTTACACAGATGGTGCCTGGGGAGTCCAGGGGGCCGGGGCCTCCGCAATTCTGTTTTCACTATCAGGAGTCAGAACAAAATATGCAGCTAGACTATGCTTCAAAGCAACAAACAATATAGCAGAGTATGAAGGTGTCATATTGGGGTTGACAAAGGCAAAAGCACTCGGGGCTACTCACGTGCTGGTAAACACAGACTCACAGCTGGTAGCAGGACAAGTGGAAAAAGAGTACACCGCGAGGGAACCTGAACTCACAAGATACCTAGAGGTCATAAGAGGCCTTGAGAAGAGATTCAAAGGGTTCACCCTCAGGCACATACCGAGAGGAGAAAACATGGAGGCCGACGAGTTGGCAAAGGCAAAGAAAGAAACAAGCTTGACATGCCGGCAGCACCTTTTACCAAGAGGTACAAAGAACCACCACGGCCCGGGTTAAGCGAGCATTTGCGGAGGTACTACTAATTCACTCGAAGACTGGAGGCAAGCAATCATAGATCAAATCAAGGCAATCATGTAACCTCGTATGAAGCCGGCAAGCAGAAGGCCGGGCGGCTCGAGCAAGAAGCTACACCGTAATAGAGGGACAAACTATTCAAAAGGCATAGTGCAACCACTACTCAAATGCCTAAGCAATGAAGAAGGCCAGGAACTCTCAGCATTCATGCAGGGATTTGTGGATCCCACATAGGCCCAAGGGAATTATCCGCAAAGGCCATTCGCCAAGGTTTTTACTGGCCCACTCACATCAAAGATGCCCTACGCATAGTGAAGACGTGCAAATACCGCCAAAATTTCTCACCAAACCAAACCAAGCCGGGGGAGTCACGGCTCATCCCACCAACATGGCCTATGCGGAGATGGGGTATGGACCTCGTTGGGCCGCTCCCACCACCTCAAGGAGGTAGCAAGTATGCGGTTGTGGCGGAGAATATTTTACAAGGTGGATCGAGGCCAAGCCACTATCAACCATCACTTCGAAACAAGAAAAGTTTTTCCGCGAACATAGTGTGCGATTCGGTGTCCCAAGAACCCTAACGGTAGACAACGGAAAGCAATTCGATTCGGACAAGTTCAAGGAGTACTGCTTGAAGCATTGGTACTCACTGGCCTTTGCCTTAGTATACCACCCGGAGAGCAACGGGGCAAGAGAGAGGTCCAACAGATCATATTCTCGAATCTCAAAAACGCTACACGGCCCGAAGAAAGGAAAATGGGTAGAGCAGTTGCCTAAGGTCGTGTGGTCTCACAACACCAACATCTCACGAGCCACCGGCTTCACACCCTTCGAGTTACTATATGGGGAAGAGGCTATGATGCCTAAGAGTTAAAAAACCAAAGTCTCCGGTCACAAAACAAGCACTAGCGAGAAAGTGAAGAGTACAAAGAAAGAGATGATAGAGGCAGAGAGATTAGAAGTCAGGACAACATAATCAAGTACCAAAACCAAACGAAGAAGTGGAGGGATCCCAAAGTGGTAATCAAAGACATCAAAGAAGGAGATTGGGTCCTCCGCCGAAACCAAATGCACCAAACGCAGGAAAACCGCAACCAAAGTGGGAAGGACCTTACCTAGCTCACCAAGCGGAAGGAAAGGATCATTCCTCTTACAAGATGAAAATGGGAAAGTATCAACCCACACCGGAATGTGGACAACCTCGGAAATACTACATCTAAAATGTAAGGAACCTCCGTAAATCTATAAGCGGGGGCATCCAAGAGTTCATTTCCATGTTTCTTTCCTTTCCCTTTGAACCGGATTGCACTCTTTTCCTCACGCGGGGACTCCTTATCGGAGGTGAGGTTTTTAACGAGGCAACTCCGTTGTAATCAACCTCTCGCAATATATAAAGAGGACCCCGAGAAACAACGGAACAAAAGTCGAAAGCGGCCGGCAACGCAGCCGCAATATTCGACGGAGCTTTAAGCATCGGAAGAGGTCACTTCAAACTTCGCCTTGACCGGCGGACCTCAAAAAGATTTGTAAGCGACCTCCAAAAAGGTTGAAAACCCTTGGAAAAAGACCCGATCGATCGGCACTAAGGGGTACAAAAAGCCAAAAAGGCATCACCAAAATCGGAAAAAGACCCACAGTGCGGCTAGGGCACCGATATCAAAGCAAAGATCGCTTAATCGCCCGGTGGCCTCTCGGGCCTCCGCAAGATTAGCGGAGACATGCCAAACACGATAAACGAGAACCGAAGCAATCAAAGCAATCTAATCGACATAAGCAAAAAAGGCCACCGAAAGCAAAGAGAAGGTAACACGACCGCTGAGCAAGCCACTCCACCCATTAATTTGCATACAAGCATGAAATTAAGGCTACAAGAATCACCAATGCCCTAGCTCTAACTAGTGTAGACTCTAGAGAAGGTGTGCTACTTTTTACTATTACAATCGCAAAACGAGCCCGCAAAAGAGCAAAGAGCGCCGCAATTCTCCATCGCCGAGAAGGGAAAGAGCCTCAGTACTGACGGACTTCGGCTCCTGGTACCCAATACACAAACTGCCAACCGACACACCTCGCACTAGCCCGTCCCACTACACACCTCAGAAGAATAGGCCAAGCAGCAAGCACGCTTGTATTCGTAGCCGGATACCACCTGCACCTCTCAGCGAAGAGCGACACACCATTGTGATATAGCCTTTACGAATTCTTACTCGATCGCCTCAAAGTACATCTAACAAGAAAGCCATGCGCTAACGAAAGTGAAGTGTTGGCAATACTACACCAAAGTAACTAAGCAAGCATCGAAACCACAAGCTTTATATAGCCCCACGAAGGAAGAGGGCAAATAAATGCCTACCCGTAATCGAAACAAATAAACGCCTTGATACGCAATCTACCACGTTAAAAGACTAAGCCCCGTATCTTAGCCTTTAATGGCAACCAAGTATATCCAGCCACGTGTACCATCGTAGCAATCGTTTTTTGGCCTTGAGCAATTAAGAGAGCATATCAAGAGAAATTAAACACAACATCCATAGCATTTACTAAGAACTATACCAAAGAAGATCAGAGACAATTAAGTCAACCAGCCATACCAAGGCCTATAAAAGGGAAACGTTTTCAACATCCACCCCCAAATCACACACGGCACAAGTCAAGAGTAGGGGGATGGAGGTTGATGTATATTTACAAGAGTTTCACAAGAGCAATAGAGAGACAAGATAAGAATTCGTAAGCGAGGGCCACATAGACCAAAATGCACACCACCCTTTTCTTCGAGCATGCACCAATGAGCCTTTCCTTAGGGAAGAAAATGGGCTAGGGGGACACCGCGTAAGAATTCGTAACGTCCCCCATCCCCGATCAAAATCGCTCAACAAAGGTGTGGAATGTCACATGAAAGTGAGCCCGAGGACGTGGTACCTAGTGACAAGTTGAGAGTCCCCATTAGCAAGGGACAATGTCCAATTAGCTATAGTAGGAGAAAAGGCAGCACTAAGACCCTAATCTCCATGCCTTAGCATGGAACCATGTAACCTAACAAACCGACCATTCAAAAAGATCAATAAAAGGTACCCGACAAAAAGTCTCCGGAATCCGACCGCAACCTCCGCGTGCAATTCAAACATGGTATGGACTAGCGTTGCAACGCGCGAAGATGAGTTTACAAAACTACACGTAAGCAAAGACAATACCTCCGTTTTAATACCTTAGCTCAGAATCAGGTAACACTGGCATATGACACACAAAAAAAACACATATACGATAATCTAAGATTTCTTCCATAACCTCCGCGCATGAAATGAATACATTTGAGTTCCATTACACAATGTCGACAAATCTCGTGTAAAAGGCCAAAAGTAAACACATACATAGCCTCCGAAAAAAAGGCAACGAGAAAAAAGAAAAACATCTCATGGAAAAAACCGACGAGCGCCAAATTCAACAAGGACCCCTCCATGCTAGCGACCCAACGAAGGTGTCGCGCCTATCGTCCAAATTGAGCGCGAACAAATTCAAACATATCATCAACGCCGCGATGAAGGAACACCGATCGCCAAAGAATCCCACGTAAAACCGCTAACGTAAACACCATCGCGCATAAGGGTTGCGGTTCCACCTCCCCGCATAGGCCCTAAATCGGAGACTGCGCGCAGGAGGATTGACCCATAAGTTTCATTACAATACGCGCACACCAGCGCCACAAAGAAAGTAACAAGTGTTTTTACATCATGAGAGACAGAAAAGTGAGACCCTAGTCTACTTCCTCCCCGCGGACGTCGTGGGCCTCAGCGGCTTTATCGGCATCTTCGTCTTGCCTCTCTTGTAATGTCTCCGCGGGAGAGCTGGCACGAGCTGCAGAGTGTGCCTAGGTTTCCGTCGGAACCTCCGTCTCGGCATGTATCCTCGCCGGAGACACGGTTGCCTGAGGAACTTGAGTGCCTCCACCGCAGCCCGGTTTGGAAGTCTCGCCAAGGACGGGGACACCCTTCATCACAAGTCTAACTGGTGTCCGACCTCCGGCGGCAGCCTTAAAGCACGCAAAACATTAACTTCATAAAGAACCAAAAGAAGAGACAAGCAGAAAAGAGGAAGGGAGAAAAGGTTCACCTTCCGCATCGCGTGAGCAGCGGCAACGGCCTCCGCCCTACCAAAAGGTGCCCAGAAAGACTTCAGGAACTTCTGCACCGTCTTGCGGATCGGGCGGGAGGTCTCCCCGAGCTCTGACGAATCGGAGATCTCAGGAAAACCTACAAGTCTGATATCGAGACCTCCGCGAATCAAGCTCTTCAATAACCCGAGCGGAGGCCCGTGCCGCAAAATCGACACACCTCCGACAAACAGGACAGCTTTGCCAAATTAGACTTGATCCAAGACATCAAACCCGTGGCGGTGCAATCAGCGGGAAGAGGAGAGGCAATGCCGCCGAATTCCTCAAGGGTAGACAAGTACGCCTCCGCAATCTCGGCGCCGAACCCGGATCGCCTCGATCTCCGCGATCAATCTCTCCGCCTCCTTCTTGAAGGTCTCCGCGTTCTCTTCCATGGAAGTCAGCTGAGTGCGGAGGTTCTCGGACACCTCCGTCGCTTTGATGGCACGTTCAACAAGAACGTCCTTGGCTTTGTCGGCGGTTTTAAGTTTCGGCTCCAAGTCCTCGACCTTTTTCATCGTGGCCTCCGATCGTTGCCGCGCGGCCTCCAAGTTAGAAACCTTGGCCGCAAGATCGCCTTCTCATGGCCAAGGATCTCCACTTCTCCCTTCGGACCTCAATAGCTTGAGTCCGCCGAGCAAGTTCCACAGCTCCCGGTGTTCAATGGCGAAGGCCATGTGGTGAGTCTCGTAGCCAATAATAGAGCAAGTGAGAAACAACATCAAGCAAAAGATGAAGAGGCAATAGGCCAAAGCATACTCACCATGCAAGTGGTGCTCCAGCTTGAAGACGCGAAGGCGTTCAAGGGTAGCCCATCAAGATAGTTGTCCACTTGGCCGAAGCCAAAACAAAAGAGAAACCAAAAAACAGAATAAAATGAGTGCAAACCCGCATAAGCGAAAACATACGGAGACGGCGGTGAATCTTTTGACAAAAACCTCTGTAATGTTCGAAAATATCATGCACATTTAAGCCCCACGCACCGAACGTCGCGGAGGCATCTGAGAAAACAAAGACATGTAAACGTATTCTCGTTAGCAAGTCGTGCAACACCGTGTCAACCAAAATAAGGCGCGAGTAGAAGGCTTACCTCCGCCGGGAGTGAAACCTCCGCCCGGGAGGCCGAGTACGAGCACCACGCGCCGGAAACACGCGCGCCGATCAATGCCGGGCGGAGGCATCATCCTCCCAAAGAATACAGGCCGCCTTAGCCGCAGAACAAAAAGGTTAAAGGTCTCCTCGCACTCAATGTTACAACGATGTCCAAGAAAAACAACCAAGGTAGAAATTAACTTACGAAGAGAAAGCCCGCCCACCGGACCCTTGTCACCAGGAGCGGAGGCCCGCCCTTCGCCGGAGGCTCCGCCTGCCGGCGGCCTTGTCGCAACAAATTCAGATCGATGTGCTTCTCGACGGCTTACGGCCGACTCCCAACAAAATCATCATCGGAGACTTCGTCGGGGATATCACGAACCCGGTGAGTCGGCGAGAGTGATGCCTCGATCCCCGGCCTCCTCGTCCTCCCCGCTTCTTCCTCCTCTTCACCGGCCTCGCCGTCTTCAGAGCTAGACAGCTCGGCAAAAGCACTAGGGAAGGGATGGACAGACACCTCCGGCGACGGAGCCCATGCGTAGCGTAAGGTTGTGAAGCCGCCCGTCTCCGCCGTAGGCAAGGGCTTAGCGGACGCTTCCACCTCCTTGGCAACCTCTTCTTCCCCATTGTCGCCCGGGTAGCTGCCTCGGATGCATCTCGGAGATGCGATGCGGAAGCCTCAACAGCCTCCCGGCTCGGAGGTCTTCTCCTTCTTGGAAGGCCCGCGGCCAACACACGAACGTTTCCTCTTTTTTGACGCCTCCGCCTTGACCGTAGCAACGGCGGAGGCATTCTTCAATGCCCTTGACTCTATCTTCCGGAGCACCTTGCCGGGGACAGGCCGGGAGGAATAGGGAATTTGGAGTTCCTCAAAGACTCGGTTCAGGCGCGGCATGAAACCAGCCTCCGCCTTCCGCGCAAGGTATTCACGTTCGGAGACCTCTCCGATAAGCTCCACAACTTTCCTTTCAATACGGTTGACGAAATTGGTCCCAGTCTCCCCTCGAGGTAAACTGAGACCGAAGACAGGGCACGGTATGCCCGCAGCTTCTCCGAAAACCGGCAATTCCTTCCGGACAATCTCAAACTTGGGCCTGTCCTTGGCCAAGGGCCAGCAGCCGGAGGCCACTATCTCCTCCAGAAGGTTGCGACCTCCGGAGTACTTGCAAGCCAGCGCGAAGGCCTTTCAGACTTCTTGCGAGCGGCACCGCAAGCCGAAGACGCCGGAAGAGGTTTCAAATTGGTGTGCGGCTTCATCTCCGTCATAGCGGAGGCCGGGGGTACCTCACAATCTTATTGCCGTCGTCATCCTCCCCGGTGACACCAACGGTCCGCACGTAGAACCAATAATCCATCCAATTGGCCGGCTCCCACTTGCCCTTCGACACCACGAGATCTCCAATCGCTCCTCCCGAAACCTCTTCGCCATAAAGGTACATGTGCCCCAAAGCCGCCTTCACTTTGTCCTCGCCAAATGACCGTGGTTGCTTCGCAGTTCATAGTGCCTCACAAAGGCATTGACATCGCCTCTCCGCCATAAGACTCCACCGCCCGACAAACTTGCTAAGGTTCAAGAAGGCATGAGGCGTAAGGTGGTGAATTTGAGCATTGAACTCCCCAAAGCTTTCCTCGAAAAGGATGGGCCGGCAGCCGAAGGCCGCAAGTAAAGAAATCTCTCGAAAATGACCGCATACCCCGGGCGGGGGTTGGCTCGATCTCGACCCCGGAGCTTGGCACGTCCGACCGGGATAACGCCCGTTGCTCAAGGTCTTCGATCATTGCCTTGGTCATCTTGCTAGGACCAAAATCAAAGGTAATGGCCACCATACCTTCGGGGCTGTGTGTAGAGACAAGATCTTCAACGGAGGCTTCGACGTCAGACAGAGACTCTTCCAGGTCCTTAGCCTTAGCAGCAACAAACATACACCTCCAACAATTGAAATCGGAGGCAACAGACGGGTGAGAAGGTGGCGTAAAAGACGGAGGCAGAAAACTACAGCGCGAGAATTACGGCGCGGGGTAAAAAACTATCACCTACCCCCTCCCCTTTTATAGTGGCCGGGCGACGGGTCCGAGAAGGAACCGCCCTACCACCGCAACGGTCACAAATCGTACGGTAAAAAAATCGACGGCCTCATATCCAACGGACGAGAAGATACCCTCAACAAGCCAAAGAAAAACCGGGGTCCACCTAAGACGTGCCAGGGGGGGCATGGTCTCCGCTGATCAAGCAAGGAATTGATGGCCAGGGCCCGCCTCCGCTGGACCTAACCCTCAAGGGGGGAATGTTGGGAAAAGGCATCTCAGCAGCGGAGACATGGCACATGCTCGCAGGCGATTGACACCACACTTATCCTATTTTGTTATACATGCTTTTACCTGTTGTGCAGGAGTGATCGGAGACCACGCTGACCGATGCGTCGCGGTACCTCCAATTGGAGGGCGGAGACATTGGGACGGCGATGAAGACCTTAGCCCCCCAGGCGAAGGCATCGGCCCGGGGACTAAGGCATGCGGCCTCTGGCGGAGGCACCGGGCCGGAGACAAAGACCCGGCCTCCGTCGGAGGCATCGGGTTGGGACGGCGATGAAGACCTTAGCCCCCAGGCGGAGGCATCGGCCGGGGCGAGGCATGCGGCCTCGTCGGAGACACCGGGCCGAGACAAGACCCCGGCCTCCGTCGGAGGCATCGAGTCGAAGACCTCAAGGCGGAGGCATCGAGACGACGGCGGAGGCCACCGGCCTGCGCTGAGGCGTCTGGCCCATGGAAGACGGCCCACCAACGGCCCGGGAGCAAGGAAGACGTAGAACGCTTGGCAGGCCCGGGAGGAGCCCATGGACCGCCGAATACTCCAATGGACGACCTTGCCCCTGCCAGCCCCACCTGGAAGGGTCATAGGATTAGGGTTTCCCTGTTTCCCCATTGGGGCTGTATTGTCTTTTTGTACCTGGGAGCTGGACTGGCTATATAAGGAGCCCCCCAGCCCCTGTTGTGGGGGATGACTCCCTGGAGTGGAAGAGCTTATCCTCTTCACACTCTAGCATTGTAATTGAGTCTACTATTGAATATTAAACCCGCCGGAACCGTGTTCCAACAAGAGCCGAGCTCCTTATTCGCCGGCGAGGAAGCTCCCGCGGCCGCCGCCACCAGAAACCTGCTCCTCCCGCCGTCCACACCAGCCGGGACGGGAAACCGACGAAGATGTCGAAGAAGAAGACCACGGAGACCTCCTCCCCACACCGACGCCGTCGTCCGCCGGAGACATGGCGACGGAGGAAAACACGCCTCACAGCCCGCCGCCGCCATCGGACATGACGGCGAGGTGGATAAAGGCCCGAAGAGTTTTATTCCACGACGACGATGCGTTGTCCACCAACCGAACGCTGCCTGGGAAGCTACTCCTATAGAGACCTAATCTACTCCGCCGGGCAGAGATCCATCGTTCCCCCATGCATCCGAGGGCCCGAGGCCACCGGACGCGGAGGAGAACGACGATCTCGTCGGCGGGAGCCGAAGTCGCCCCTTTTTCGCCCTCGCTACTGTAGCAGAGAGAGGGTTCGAGAAAGGGGAAGCACTTGTCCCACATACCTGCTACCCTAAAAGAGAAAAAAATAGCTCGTGGAACCTAGACCGGAGAGAAAAATAGCTCTATGAATTTAGATGGGAGAAAAAAAAATAGCACGTTGAATCTAGACACGAGAATCAGGTTGTAAAGTTCATAGGCCAAGAATACGTATGTGCACGAGTCTTGAGAATAGAAAAGAAAGCTAGACATGAGAAAAGAAAAGAAATCTGCTCACGTCGTGACAAAAGAAAAGAAAGAGAAATAAGAGAAAACTATACATGAGAAAAGAAAAGAATCCTGCTTATCGAGAATACGTATGTGCACTGCTTGGTCTGTGGGTTCACATGCGTCATTTTTATTGTTGGTGGGCTTGCGCTGCTACTGCTTCTGCCAATCTGCCTCATGTGTTTTGAGGATCCGTGCGCTGTTGTTTTGTTTTTATGCAAGTTCAGGCTTTATGGCCTTCTCATTGATAACTCAGGATCGACAACATCACGAGCAATATAGGTTTTTACAAATTTAGGTTGGGGGTTCGTCCACACGTATTGCTCACCAGAATCCGTTTTCGGTCCTTCAGCAACTGAGTTACAAGTTCAAGAAATGGACATAATGCCACTGCATACAAAATGATCATACAGTAATTACGGACAAATGTGCGCTGCTACTCTTCAGAGTGCACGCGCGCCAGGCCTGATCAGAGCGGACGCGCGGCGATGAGTTGCCCGACAACAAACCCACACCCAGATATTCGGTGGAGAGCCACAAATATCTGGACCTCGTTATGGCAGGGCCCAAAATGCGACAATCAAACTTAATTCGTAGGTTCCAATATATTACACTAATATAATTCCAGTAGGAAAGGCCTATTCGGATTTTTCATAGGACTAACAAACAACTAAGGATCCAAACAGACAAACCAATTGTCAGTCCAATAGCCATGAACTAGTCCACTAATCAACGGATAGGAGCTAATAGGACTAGTTATTAGTCTTAGTCCATCAAAACAGGCCCTAAAAACTCTTGCAAGGCGAGCTAGTACGCAGATGCAGTAACGTGAAGGAATTGCAAAAGCCTTCTACTAAAGACCATCTTCGTCTTCCTCGGAGTCATCATTGTCTTCCTCAGACTCAGAGTCATCATCGACTTCCTCGGAGTCATCACCGTCTTCGTCTCTGATGATGTTGCGTTCATCCCACAGCGGGCAGGAGCAGGTTGCTTTCTTATTCTTCCATTCCTTCCCACACGTGTAGCAGAACTCATAGCCGCACCTGCAATGCAAGAAGCATCGACAGACATACAACAAAGGTTTTAATTAGCACCGGCAGACATAATATGGGTGGCTTTTTCTACAATTCTTACATCAGTATATGGAATAAAGAGAATGGGCCTTACACGCAGATCATGTGGAAGCAGCCCTCCGCAAGTTCGATCATGTGCTTGCATTTCACACATTGGCGCCACAGCCGCTGCCTTGCCAGGTTCTGTAACTTTGCATCTTCTGGGCGAGCGTGGGGGTACCTCTTCTTGTACTCAGAGCATGTCATCCCATCATGCCATGGGACTTTACAACTCAAGCAGAAGGAGCCTCTGCATTTCACACACTTCCTCAATGTTGCAGCATCAGCAGCTGTGTACCTTGACGACGACTCTTGCATCGGATCATTCACTTCCCCCAAGGACATCAAGGCTGAACACTTGGGATATGGGCAGTAAATCTTTTGGCTTGGAGGGATCTGTCCTTCCTTCGTGCGTTGCTCCATGATCTCTAACCGCCGCGGCGTAAGAAGCACCCTTGAGCCCTCCACACTTAGCTTTGTGGCGCATCCCTCTTGTGGGCAAGCAGGCAGAGTTCCATTTAGTAGCTTAACTTTCACATGCTCCTTCATGCACGAGAAGCAGAAGCGATGTGCGCAACCTTCAACCACATGGATTTTGGTAATGTCAGTGTCTTCCAAGCAGATGGCACAGCTTTCTCTTTGCTCCTTGATAGCATTGGCGGCAAGAGCTTTGGCAATCTGAACAGTTAGTGAATCTGTTGCTAATTTTATGACATGGTTGACTTGGCTTGGCTCAACAAGTGAGACTTCACACTGATCAAACTTCCTTCGAACCTGATCCATCATATCTGCCGGATCCATCATATCGCAGATGGGCTCGAAATGCCAAGCATCTGCAAATGCAGAGTATATATTAGGAAAATATGGTCAGAAGAGTGAACAATTATGATTTTTCAAGCACATATGGGGTAGGCAGGTATCATCATAAGAAACAGAAGAAAATTCTTAAACCATTTTCTATTTAGCAATGCACAAAACAGCAAGACTGGCCTGAATTATTAGATCCATATCATCCTCCAGATTTACACTTTATTGCTGAACAAATGACTCAAAACATTATGCAGTTGTATTACATGTTTACAACCAATGCTCATTTTAGGGTTTACAAACATCTCCATATTTGTGAGCAATGGATCATTGTAGACTGACATCTTAGTGAAACTACTCATTGACTGGAGTGAAACCACAAAGTTAGTGATGTTTGGCATCTCAAATTTTAACACTTCCTTTTTTATTTCTTATATGAATAGGCAGAGTAGCAAAAAACAATACTATGTGTTGAAACTGGTAGCTGAAATAAGGAATCATCAAGTGCAGAAACTAACACATCAAGTACAGAAATACAGTCTACAATACTATATTGTAGACTGACGTACCTGGATGTAGAGTGGGCGGCAATCGGTGACGACGGTCACACGGCGTATGCCCAACCCCAGGGCGGCCTCGAGACCCTCCATCACCGCCATCAGCTCCACAGTGAAGCGGCCGCCCATAAAGTACTCCACCGTCTTCTGGATCCGGTGCACCTCTTCCCCTGCGCCCCGCAGATAACCACGGCGAGCACGGCGACGCTGGGATCCCAGTCCCGCGGGCCCACGACGTCCATGCTCGTCATGCCCTTGGTGAAGATGCGAAACAGCGAGGACGAGAAGTCGATGGGGCGCTCGAAGTCGTCGCCGTCGTCAGCCCACTGCTCCTCGGGGATGGCGGCGAGGTCGCGGGCGAACAGGGCGTCGTGCGAGCGGAGCGAGGCTTGGATGGCCTCGTCCACCTGGAGTTCGAATGCGAGGTCGAGGTCGGAGGCGGAGATGGCGGCGGCGGAGGATGCCGGCGGAGGATGCGAGGATACGAGGTCGTCGGGGATCTCGTGGAGTGCGGCCAGGTTGTCGTCGCCGGCCATCTTCGGCTCTCTCTCTCTCTCTCTCTCTGCAACGAAAACTTCCCTTTGCAGCGAGATTCGAAATTCTGGCTAGGGCTGAACTCTCTGAGGAGAGGAGAGGCGCTGAACTCTCTGAGGAGAGGGACTGAACGTTTTATTTCCACTTCCACACACACACGACGGTCAACAGCTCACCGCAATAATAACCATGTTTCTAGGGAAGATGGATAGCATTTTTATTATAGTTGAACAAAATTTAAAAGAATGCAGGACACATGTTCACATTGGTTGATTTTTTTTCTTTGAGCCATTAAAGATTATTCAGAAAAAATAGACTAAAATTACCAATCACGTTAAAAAATATGCCCATTGATTACAATATATCGGCAGGACACATGTTCACATTGGTTGATTTTTTTTCTTTGAGATATCACGGTCAATCCATTGATCTTATGGATAAAAGATATCTATTCATTTGCCCAACTCACATTAGTTGGTTAATATCCTATGGGGCCTACCATTCACGCTGCTTACCTAGGTTAATCTATGTCCATCTATTAATATGGTGGAGCATGATTGTCAAAAAAAAAATATGGCGGCGCATGGCTTTTTCACCACGTAACGGAAGGCATTGTCGGTGTTATTCCATCCAGAGAGCGGCAGCCTCAGACAGCTAAGTCGCAGCTCAATAGCATTGGGACCACGAGCCAGGATCAAGAAGGATGATCTGCACTAGGAGCAAGAGATCAAGAAAGGCCGATGGCTTCACGTCATCCTCTATGATGGGGGTGAGAAATTTGATTTTATAAAAGATAATTACTCCCTCCGTTACTCAAAAAAATAACGTTTAGGACAACATTTAGAATACCAAGGAGTGATTAATTAGAGATGAATTTTTCCTGCTTGCCCCTATTAAATAGGGTTACGGGTGCATGCTATACAAGAACATTCATTAGCTCAATTGGTTGGCATAGTGATGTGTTAGACATGATGTGCTGGGTTCGAGTCCTGGTGCCTACTTTTTTTTTTTTGCTAGTTGCGCATTTTTGCATGGCCTTGTTCATGGTATGGGGTGTTCGTTCGTCTAATTTTAGCCTGGCGCGCAACTGAGGGCCATGGCGCGGCTCGGTTTGGCCTAAACTTGGCTGGCGCATCGGAGGTGCATGGAGCGAGCGGCGGCGAGCTCGAGCCGCTTTTTTGCTAGTTGCGCATTTTTGCATGCAAATTTTTTCATGGCCTTGTTCATGGTATGGCGGGCGTGTTCGTTCGCCTAATTTTAGCCTGACGAGCAACTGAGGGGCACCTTGTTCATGTTATGGCGGGCGTGTTCGTTCGCCTAATTTTAACTTGACGAGCAACTGAGGGCCATGGAGCCGGTCGGTTTCGCCTAAACTTGGCTGGCGCATCGGAGGTGAATGGAGCGAGCGGCGGCGAGCACGAGCCGCAGCAAGCGCGAGTGGCGACGTGCTAGATCCAAGGCGTGCAAGCGGCGGCCACTCGGCCAGCAACGACGGAGGCTTTAAAACGCGGCATCGAACTCGCTGCGGCGCGTGCAATACGAGCGGCCACGGTGATACGAGCGGCCACGGCATCGAAGGGGCCTGTCATTAATTCACAGGTGCATGGATCAATGCAGCAGGGGTATTAGCGTCCATAAATTTGTGGTTGAGCCAAAACGTCGTGCTTTCATATACTCGCGTACGGAGCCAGAAGGTCGTTTTTTTTGAGTAACGGAGGGAGTAATTGATCCTATAATATTTTGTTATATAAATTATCGTCCACCTCTATCGATCATTATAAAATAATGCTTTGACCCCATAGTTTTCATTCAAATTAACCATACATGGCATTACGATTTGTACCTAAATTATTCATCCTCTAAAAACAAAATTATCTAAAATATACATGTAAATGCTTTGTATGCTATTATGAAATAATTCAACATCCATAAGTAAGATATATGCACAAAGCTATTTGAAATACACACTTTTGAAATATTAACTTGAAACTATGCATAAAGCTATGTTCCACTGTGTTGAGACCAAGAAAACATATATACATTGGGATAAATATTTATTTTCTAAGCATATCAAGCGTGAAAAATTCCTTATAAATCATATTGCAATGACACATATGCTACATATTAAGTTATACTACTACTCATGGTAATAAATTTTGCAAGCCTTTACCTCCAAAAGGTTTAAACAATTGAGTGGAACATTATATAATATGAATATAGCAATTTAATTCCAAAGATTATTTATTCAATGAAATAATATTAATTAATATAAGATTATAAATTCAACATCTCTAGTCCATCTTGCATACTAAAATAAATATTTATGCCAATAATGTAAGAACTAATAAAAGGATAGTCTAAGACGTAGAATATTCTTATAATAAAACAAAATATGAAAATTGTGAATAAGTGATACAATAAGCATTAGAATTTCAAATTAACACGTGATCAAAAGCTGAAAGTTAAAATATATATTTTAATGATATGACATAAAGCGGTAAGAGTCTATATACTTCAAGTTTATGTTTCAACTAAATACGTGTTTTGCTAGAAAAAAATTAATCCTCAAAATTATTATTCACGAAACCACAAAAAATTTAAAAGATGCATCCTAAAATCCTTAAAAAACCTAAACACTTTGCCATCAAATTGGTAGAATATAATCACCATTGTAAAATCTGAGCAATAAATAAGCTCAAAATTTTGGAAATGAATCAAAATTTAGATTCATTGTCATCATAAAAATAAAAACCGCAGCTAAACTATCATAGTTTTAAAAAATATTTCAACTAAATATATTGAAAATAAAAGGAGGTGCTATATAAAGACAAAAAATGTTGGTTATGGATAAAAAGTATATAACAATCAATAATTGACAAATACCTACTATAGCTATATATTATTTTAGAACATTAATGAAGAGAAAAATATTAATATAAGTAATATTTATTAGTTAGTGTCTTCTAAGATTCTAACTTGTGCGAAAGCATGGGTTGATGAATGATGAACTAGTTATCAAAATACCCCTCTTATTTTCTCTACCTCTCTTTCCTCCATCACCTCGCATACGGCCTAGCATGCGCCACGCTCGAGCTGCCCCCGCGAGATCCATGGAGGCCTAAGAATGTGGGGGCTGGGATCGCATGAGGCTTGGCATGTGTACCGTGACATACATGCCCCCACAACTTGGGCTTGGCCACCTCGACACGCACCCGGCGTTGGCAAGCCGCGCGCGAACCGTGGGCGTCTCGCGTCAAGGCGCCCCACGGGCCAGCGCAGGAACTTGCACACCTGCGCCATCCACATCCACCCAGAGGAATCAGATAAGAGGCTGAGTCATAAACTTCACTAGGTGGATTTCCGCGCGTTGCTGTGGGTATAGAGGGGAAATATAAATGGATTAAAATATTAACTAATAAGAATTAGAAGATGTATGGGAAGAAGGCCGCCATCGTTACCGCTTGGTGCATCAACTTAGCAGCACGACATTAACTGTCAATTGTAGAGTTCAGGTTGGTGATGTCGTCGAAGTACATCTTCTTGTAGCATCGAAGAACTCGCTGTCGATGGTAGCAAGGAGAAGCGAGAAGCCAGGCAGGATGGTTCAATTTCTTCTCTCTTCTATGACTCACATCAGTACATCACACACTGGATCTGATGCAACTCTGGAGACGTTTTCATGCATGAGTGATGATGGTTAGTGCGTGAAGAGCTTAGACAGTAGGCATGCTGCATGCAGCAGGAAGGAATGGTGCGGGATACACGTGTGTATTAGTTTAGAATGAAAGGTCATCATAAAAGATGGTTGCATGTTAGTTAGTGTGTTGTGGGACCCGCTGATGACATGGCTTCATCACATCCTAGAGAAATAGGTAGTGGGTATTAGGGCAGTCCCAATGGCAATTAATATGCAGTTTCTATCTTCATTAAATGAGATGCTACATAAGCAAAATGATGATGTGGCAGCCTAATTAATGAAGAAAGAGAACCAAAACTGAAGAAATCGTTTCTTCATCTGGAAACGACGTCTTCCCTCGCCCCTATGCGCCAAGAAACGACCATATCCCCGTTGGGAAGAAACCGGTGATTTCGATCTGTGGCCCACCTGCGAATCGCCGCTCCGGCCATGCCTGCACGCCCCGGCCCGCGCCCTCGCGACCTTGCTCCCGCGCGGAGTTCCGGCCGCCGTGAACATCCACGCCCGCGGAGGTCGAGCCGCCGCGACCGCCCGAGGAGCTCGCGCTGCGACGACCACTCCCGCCCGCAAAGCTAGCGCTGCCGCGACCGCGACCGCGCTGCTCGCCTCGCCGCCGCAGTTGCGCCCGCCCTGCTCGCGGCGCAGCCCGTGCCGCCGCGGAGCTCGCGCGTCTGCGCTGCGCCAGCGCGTCGCGCTCGCGTGCCGGCCGCCACGCTCATCCGCCGCCGCTTGCGTTGACCGCGGCCCCCGAGCTCGCCCATGCAGCCATGCCGCTCGTCCGCCCTCGCCTCGCTCAGCTCGCGTGCAGCCCGCGCGCTCGCCCCCCAGAACCACAGCGCTCGCCCGTGCCACAGCACACGCATACCTGCTACCTCGCGCGCTCGCCCAGGCCTCCGCGGGCGCCGCATGCTGCTCGTGCTATCTATTTTCGGTTAGGTAATGAGAACGAAGGGTGGAGAAAGGGATAAGGTTTCAGGGAAAAAATCAATATTTATTAAACTATTTATTATAGATAGACATCACCATTAGAGAAGTTGGTTTCTATTGCTGATGTGGCTACTATGGAAGTCGTGCCTGATTTCTACCATTGGGACTGCCCTTAGCTTTATAGGAGTTTAAGATTTGTTTGCTTTTGTTTTAATACACTACTACTTTGCTTATTACTAATCTAGACAAAAATTTAGGCTATTGCCACTGTCACCCTCATTCCTTAATTCCTCCACCCTGAGTTGAGTTGTTAAGATTGTGGTGCTTCGCATCAACTTTTTTGGTCGTGGAAACAAATAAGCCCCTTTAAAAAAATCACGGGGATGCAATTAAAGATTTATCTTGTCGATCTTCGTTAGCTCTTGCTTCGGCCGCTATTGTAGCTTGCTTCTTTGATAGGGTTTGACATGGCCTCAATTTACACTACAATTCACTGTAGCACTATTGTAGGAGAAGCCAATGATGTCTAAGGGGGTTGGGTTCACTGTGTTCCTGTATTTGCTAGTTCATTTTGGTCTGGAGCGTGTAGGGTCGAACAAATAAAAAACATGAGTTGTTGCCAAAGAGGACCACTAAGTACCAGCATAGTGTAGAGCCACTACCCGAAGTGATCTTTGTTTATATCAATGGAAAATACTAATTTTTAGAAAAGTACTAGAATAAAAACACGCGAGCGCCACCACATCCCACGTGCATGCTCTTTCTCCCACCAGCACTTCGTCATCCACCTTTGTCCCCTCCCTCTCTCTCAGATCTCTGGCAAGGTAGCCCCTGCGCCCGCGCACAACCACCTCTCCCATGCGCGCGCGGCCATGGGGGACGCGGCGGCTGCTGCTATGAATGCAGTGGATGCGGCGGCGGAAGGGGCGAATGCGCTAGATTCAGCGGCATGAAGCGGAGGATGCGCTAGATTTGGCGGCGGAAGCGGCGGATGCGCTAGATTTGGCGGTAGAAGCACCAGATGGGCTAGATTCGCTGGTGGAAGGGGCGAATGCGCTAGATTCGGCGGCGGAAGCAGCGGATGCGCTGGATTCGGCGGCAGAAGTGGCGGACCCACCAGATCCAGTGGCAGGTAGGCCTGTCCTCCTCTTACTACTACTCTCTCTCTCTCTCTCTCACGAGACCAAGGGAGAGGATAGGCGATGGCGCAGCTGCTGGGGCGGGGGCGGTTGTAGAGCGGCGTAGTGGCAGTGAGTAGGGAGGTTGGTGGGGTGGAAGTGGGAGGCGGCACTGTGGAGGCTCGAGCATGGAGAGTGTCCTGATGGTGGAATGGAGGATCCGGGTAGTTTCCATAAGTTGAAGGGAATGGACGGCAGGATCTTTAGTTTGAGGAGAATCAGAGGGTTGGGAACAAGTATGTATAGTACTCAGAGGGCAATGGTAGTTTCGAGGGAGATCAGACGAGTGTGGACAGGTTACTGTTAATGTACACTACTTTGGAAGGCGAAGCCGATCCACAGTTTTATTTGGTCTTTCTTTCGTTTTTTCCTTTTTGGCAACCAAAATATTATTTGTTTTCCAATTTGGACTGCGTGGGCTGATAGTGCATTTTCTGCGCTTGCATGCTGTAGTAACACCTTTTTTTATCATATAAATATTTGTTAGTTTACACCAATAGTGTAGCAGGGGTCGAAGCTTTTCTTACTATGTGGAAATGACCCTGCCCTGATTTGCAGAGGGAGACGAAGCTGGCCGCCGGCGCCTTGGAAGTTGCGACGCGATGGTGGACCGTATTAGCGCACTCCCAGACGACCTACTCCTCCAGGTCCTCACCTGCCTCCGTTGCACCCGCACTGCCGCGCGCACCGGCCTTCTCGCTCGCCGGTGGCGTGGGGTCTGGAGGGGCCTCCCGGAGGTTTCCTTCCGTGGGCTCGTGCCGGACGCGATCCATGCGGCGCTCGCCCGAGTCACCCGCACTTCGCTGGAGGCCATCGACATCCACATCTCCAGAGGCACGCGACATCGTCGTGCGTTGGACGCGGGCAGCGTCACATCCTTGCTCCACGCCGCCGCACTTCGGTCGCCGTTGAAGCTCGCCCTCACCCTGCCGGACCCGGTGATCCTATACTTCACGGTCGACCTGCCCCGCTTCAATCTTGCCACATCGATCCAGCTGAACGTGTGGGGCGTCCGCTTTGCCATACCGTCGACGACGGAGTTCCCCAAGCTGGAGACATTGTCCCTCTCGGGCTGCATCGTGGACTTCGCCGCCTTGGTGCCCCGCTGCCCGCGCCTGCGCGTTCTCAGCATCGCCAAGACTCCGTCCGAGGTGAAGACGATCACGGTGCACTCCACGACGCTCCAGGACCTCGTTGTGGACACGTTCTGGTACACGTTCACCATCGACATTGTGGCCCCCGCGCTCAGGAAGCTGATGCTAGCTATGGAGTACAGGGACAGACACAACAGCTTGTCGGTGGTGACACCAATGGTGGAGGAGGTCACTTGGCGGTCCTCATACGGCGTCGGCATGTATGTTAGCATTGGCAAAATGTGGATCGTGAGTTCCCTCAAAGTACGGGCGGTGGAGAAGGTGGAGCACACCGACGACGACGACGACGACGATGAGGGTAGCCATCATCAGCCCCGTCATGCTCATGGCCATGTCCTGTCGCTGGACATACGTGACGACATATTTGACGTTCGTCTCAGGCTCTCCTGCTAATTGATTTCCTAGCTAGCTTCGTGGACTTAACTGGCTTCTCACTTGTATTCTATGCTGCCTGATTGTTTTGCAGACCCCTTATCATTCACAGAGGGATTTAGCAGAAGAATTGAAGGAAATCCCTGTGACCACCTTCTCTGTCCTAGAGCTGAAGATCTCAGCATGGAGACATGTTCTTGGACCACTGTTGTTGAACCTACTTCAGATTTGCACTAAAGTGCAAAGGCTTGACATTGTTCTTGGGGTACGTAGTTACTCTACATATACTCTACTGCTTGTGTGTTTTAATTTATATTGTAATTAATACATTATATGGTACATTTTGTTCTAGGTGCAAGTGACAGACTCTTGGCCTTGCAAAGAATGGTGTCCTTGTCAAGAGAATAATAGGAAATGGAGAACTGAAACTACCATCTCCGTGATCGATCTCACAGGAGTGGAGATCAAAGGACTCAAAGGCAATGAGGAGGAAATCCATTTCCTCAGACTGCTCTTCAGATGTGCACCGATGCTTCAGAAAATGACTCTGAAACTGTCTGATGAGGTCACTAATGACTGGTACAACATATTCCTCGACACCGTCCAGGAGTATCCTTATGTGAACTCCACTGTTTGTATCTCGGTTGATTAACATTTGGAATGCTTCAGGATGAAGTAGGAATCGTTCACTACAGGAATCCGGCTGTTCGCCGACAGCCCAGAGGTTTGCCGACAGCCAGGATCTGGGCTGCGGCGAACCGGTTGTTTGCCGACAACCGCAGTCCGGCTAGTCGGCAAAGCTTTCGCCGACAGCCCCGGATCCACGGCCGGGCCGGCGAAGAGAGGCTGTCGGTGAAGATGTTTTTTCCCGACAGCCAGGCTGTCGGCAAACTAAGGCTGTCGGGAAGCGCTGGCTCGACCAAACGGCGCCGTCGCCGTTTGCTTCGCCGACAGCCACGCCGTTAGGGCTGTCGCCGACAGCCTCCCCAAGCTGTCGGCGAAGATCAAGTTTGCCGACAGCCTTTGTATGCTGTCGGCAAAGTCTGGGGTTTGCCGACAGCCTTTGTATGCTGTCGGCAAACTATGCTCTTTGCCGACAGCCTCTGTATGCTGTCGGCAAAGATAATTTTTTTTCGAATTTTGACTTCAAAATTTTTTGGTTGCCTAGATACATTGTTTACAATCACATGTTTGAATTTGGGCCCTTTTGGCAACATTTAGCTATATTTCGTTAATTTTTTTACTTCACTTGAATTTTCCCGTATTTTTCAAATTTGAGCCGTACATGAAATAATGAAACTTTGGCCTTCGAAATATGATATTCATGGTGGGGAGTGTGTTTTAAGGCCGTGTACCAAAGCTCACCCAAAAGTTCTAAGTCCTTGTCCACGTAACAAGACCATCCGGAGTGGTAAAAGTGTTTTTTTAATTATATAAAATCCAAACGAAGTTGAAAAATCACGAAACTTGACGGGGTGTCGTGTTATCGCATGTGGAGGCTATGAAAAAATTTAAAAAAGTTTGAAGCAAGTTGCAACGTAACATGCTCAAAACCCGCACATCTCCACATGTGATCACTTGTGGTGGCATGTGGAGTTGTCTCGGGTTTTAGACATCCAACATTACAACTTGCTCGAAACATTCTAAATTTTTTATCATAGGCTCTTCATGCGATAACATGGCACCTCGACAAGTTTGGTGATTTACAGACTTCATTTGCATTAACTCTATTCATCCTATGATGTTTGCTGGAAGGGGGCTCTGGCCACGTCGCTCGCAATGCGTTCCGCATATCCACGTCGCCCCGAAATCAGTGAGGGTGGCCACGTCGCTTCAAATGCGTTTAGCGTAGCCACGTCGCCTCTGGCTTGCTTGGCTGAGCCGCGTCCACGTCGTCTGTTCGTTTCCAGCGTGCGGCTCACTAGGGTCGCTTTCCCCGCTTTCGCTTTCTCGCTGTCGCTCTGCTCCCTTTTCCCCTTTTCCCATCTCCATTCCTGCGCTCGCCTCCGCTGCGTCTCCGCGGCGGATCCAGCTTCGCGCCGCCGCCTCTGCCTTTCTTCGCCGCCGGTTGTACCTCTGAGGGGCTGCGTCGGCTTCGACCGTCGAGTTCGGCGTTGGGATTCCGTCGGGTCTCGCGGCGGCCGACTGCTCGGGGGGCACGGCGCGGTGGCACGGCGCGGCCGCCGCAGCACTGCTCGCCGTCGTTGTCTCCTGCTTCGTTGCTGCGGCGGTGCTGGCAGTCGCGCTCCCTGCTCGCCTTTGGTTCCGCGCGGCGGTGTCGGCCGGCGCATCGATTGGTCGGCGGGCTAGGGTTTCATCGCAGATTCGCGGCGGCGCCGCTCCCCGCCTTGATCTGCTGCTGCGCCATCACGGGTTCGTCGTTGTTCTTCCTCTTCACAGTCGCCAGGTGGTCGCTCTTGCTTCCCTTTGTTTTCCCCCTTCTTTGCTCGCTCGCATTGTATTTTCTTCAAGTTTCTTAGATCTGCGTTGCTTACTCTGTTCTTGCCTCGTACGGTCTCAAGGTTTCCGTAGGCACAGTCATCGTACGTGCAGGCTTCCGTTGCCGTCCGTCGTCCGACTGCCGTCCTCGCCCTGCTTCTACGGCTATTCAGGCTTGTTGCGGGCCCTGCCCACAAGGAGTTACGGGCTCTGTTCCGGTGTCACGTCGCCGGTGTTCTGCTTCCTTCGGCGCCTGCCGTCGGCCTCCCTCTGCATCCGGGCTTCGTCTTCTACGCTCCAGGTGTGTGTCCTGTCCCTGCGCTTCTGCGCAGTTTCCTTCTTCGCGGTTATCAGGCTCTGTCTCCTTTTCCTGAAGCTAATTCCGCACTCACATACTACTTCTTCCTTTGTTTTATTTTTTATCCTTTGGTTTTCAACAAAAAAAAGACACCGGCGCTTTCCTGCTCTGCTTCGGCGATCGATCCCCTGCTTACAGTGCCTTCTGTTTACCTCTTCTTTATTACCTTTCTCCTGCATTCTTTGCGGCCGTTTCTAGGTTCTGCTTAGTTTAGATTGTGTGTCCTAGCCTGTCATCCGGGCTTCATGTTCACCATACGTGTATCCTCCGTGTCGATTCTGTGGATCGTGGCGCACAGGTGTGCCTTGCCATTGGTTGCGCCTGTTGACGAAGTCATAGACAGTGGGGTGATTGTACATGGCATTGAGGTAGAGCTGCCCCGGTTGTTTACTGCCGATGTACCACGCCGGCTTTTCTTCTGGTCTGAGGCCGCTGATTCTGAGTTCGGTCCTTACGAGGATGCCGCCTTACAGGCTGTGAGGTTCCTTCAGGGTATCTACGGCTTCGTTGTGGCCGATTATAATTATGATTCCCTTGTTCGTCACAGAAACCTTTTAGGTCGGCTATTCGCCGTTGCCAACACTGGTGCTAGGCTCGCCCGTGCTGTAGTTGCAACAGCTGAGGAACATGTACCGCTTTCGCCGGATATCTTGCAATACGCAGAGCAAGTGCTAGAAGAGTTACATGGCATGTTAGAGGCTTCGGTTTCTTAGATCTTGTGTCACCTCATTCTTGTGCTTGCTCTTCTTCCTCTGTCTGCACTATGATATTGTCCTCCATTTTCTTTATGTCTCTGTTTTGTTTGCTCTTCGTAGCTTTCGTGTGCCTGTGTACGTATGTTTGCGTCTATAGTGTTCCAGCGTTCTGCATCGGCCTCGGTCTTCTTCTGGTCCATGCGCTATTCGCTGCATGGATCACGACAGCGAGTCCGATGTCTCAGGTTCGTGTGCTCGTGGTCACTGTTTCCTCTGCATTACTATTGATGGTTCCAGGTTCCTGCTTGCTCTATTGTTTCCCTGATGGCCTTTACTAACTACTGTTAATGCTGACGGCTCGCTGCTGTCGATGCCGCCTACCTGTTTTATATCTATGTATTTGGCTCCGTTCTGCTGCGTTCAGCGTCTACTCCGCCTGGTACGCCGGGCTACGCGTCGCTGCACGTATTGGAGCCTTGTATGTCACTCTTCTTCTCCTTCTTCTCTTGATCTGCCTGCCGGTTTGCTGGTTCATCGGTAGGCCTAATTCTGCTCTTCCTACAAGTAATAGGTTATCATGATCGCCATGTGGTGTCCTCACCTTCGGCGACCGCTTCGCGTGCCAGCCGCACGAGGCGCCGTGCAAGGATACCACCGCTGCCGGACTTGGGTGCCGCAGCTGATGTAGAGGCCGCTGGTTCTGCAACCATTGGTGCTCCTGATCGCCATGCCCTGTCCTCTCCTGCTGCTACTGTTGCAAGGCAGGCCCATGCACGTCGTCGTACAGCAAGTCCATCTCCTTCAAACTGATCTGCACCATCGTCTCAAGTTAATTGCCATGTTACTGCTGGGCGAAAGAGACAGCGTACACCGAGCCCGCGTCCAATGATGTTTGATTTACCCACATGGCCGCAGAACTCGGACCTTGCTGGAGTAGGTCCTCCTGATCGTCATGTGATCTCCTCGCCTTCTGCGACTGTTGCACATCGCACACGCCGGCAACACCGCGACCACATCACGCCTCCACCGGTCTTCCCCGCGCCATTGCCCACAGTTTCCTCCAATGTTGTTGCCGGTAATGCACCTATGTCCTTGTCATCCAATGTTGGTTACCTTTTTCCTCCTGCTTCTTTCATCATCATCAGGCTGTTTTGACCTACACACTACAGTTAGTGCCCATGCAGCGTCATCTTCACGCGTTTCACTTTGGGGCCCGCAGTTCACTCCTGATCGACATGAGATTGGCTCCGAGGAGTCCACGCTGGCCCGACGCAAACGTGCGAAAAAACTCGCGCAGCGTGCCATTCCTCGGGCAGGTATGCGTTGTTGCTCCTTGTTGCCTTCCTATGTTGCTGGCCCCTGGTTCTATTCCTTTGGTCTCACATGTGTGCTGCTGTTCTGTTCGGTCTAGCCGTCTCAACTGCTACCCTCGCATCTTCAGCCTGTGGGCATTTCTAACAAGAATTCATTGAGGCGCTCAAAGGTATACAGCTCGTTGTACCCTTACATCCTTTCTTCGGCCTTCCTGTGAGCCGGTCATTCCCTTTGTGTCACTCCTTATCCTCCTGTCGACGTTTTCCTCCTGCAGCATCGCACCCAGGGAGGTCCTACTTCGGAGCGCCTGAACTTTCGTGCCCACACTGTCACGCAGTGTTCTGGCACGCTGAGAGAGTCAAACATGCCGGTTCTTCCTGTGCTGACCGGCTCTCATACAGTCTTTGCTGCAAGCACGGAAAAGTAAAGATATAGCCTTTCAACCCCATGCCTGAACCGCTCGCATCTCTAGCCAAGTTCAACGGTGATGCGACATCAAGGAAGTTCATGAAGAATATAAGACAGTACAATTGTCTCTTTGCGTTCACCTCTATGGGTGCCAATATAGACCGCTCAGTCAATGATGGGCATGGCCCTCCATGTTTCAAGATCTGTGGTCAGGTTCATCATCAGATAGGTTCCTTGCTCCCGCAAGATGGTGCACCTATGAAATTTATCCAGCTGTACATCTATGATACGGCCAATGAGGTGACCAACAGAGTCAATGCATTGAATCAGAATGAACCTGCTCCAAGCAGTCTTGACATCTCTATCATCCAATGTCTAACCAGGATGCTTGATGAGCACAACCCTTTGGCTAGACAGTTCCGTATTGCCAAGGACAGGTTGCAAGAGAACAGCAACGATGAGTTCACAATTAGAATCATTGGAGCTAGAGAGGGAGATCCTGTTCCGTACAATTTGTCCACCGTTGACCAGCTGGCCTTGCTTGTTGTTGGAGATTTTTCCCTAGATACTTTTGAGCGAGACATACTCATACAAACCCGTGCTGGTGAGCTTCAGCGGATCACGGCTCTCCATCTTGCTTTCATGTCCTTGCAGTACCCTCTTCTCTCCCCATTCGGTTTTCGAGGCTTCCAAGTTGGTGTCCTGTACAATGGTGTACAGCCTACAAACGAGAACAAACGTACTAAGGTCACAATGCAGGATTATTTCCGTTACATGCTGCACTACAAACCTGATCAGCCAAATCCGTACCTATGTTACGGTACTCTCTCAAGTCAGATAAAGGTTGACGCTCAAGCTTGTATTGATGAAAGCAGGCTCCGATATATCCTTGACCACCAAAAAGATATTAGGACAGAGAGCATTCAGGGAAACATGGATGCTTTGGGCCGGGGCTGCCTCTATGGAGATGAAGTGGGGAAGATGACTGTTCTTCCTGCTTCTTTCACTGGTGGCCGTCCATACATGGTGCAGAATTACCATGATGCTATGGCCATATGCAGACAATACGGCGCACCTGATTTCTTCGTCACCTTCACATGTAATCCTAAGTGGCCAGAGATTGCCAAAGGCATACTTGAAGCGGGGCAACGACCAACTGATAGGTCCGAAATTGCTGTCAGAGTTTTTCACATGATGCTTGAGGAGCTCCTGACTGATATCCGGAAGGGTCGTTCTTTTGGGAAATGCAATGCAGGTACATTGCCCATAATGGACCCCTCGTTTGTCTTCGCTCTACTATCCCGCATTCCTATGATTTTCTTTTTCGCCGGACTAACTCCTAGGCTTACTTCAAAACAGTTCTCCACACCGTTGAATTCCAGAAACGCGGGCTGCCACATGCTCATATCATTCTGTGGGTGTCTGCTGATACTTCAAGCCCGACACCGAGCCTCATTGATTCCTTTGTCACTGCTGAAATACCAGATCCTACCGCTGATCCGCTCGCGTACGCTCTTGTTGCCGAGCATATGATGCATGGTCCATGTGGCGACCTGAATCCTGTATGCCCTTGCATGAAGCAAGGAAAGTGCTCAAAATATTATCCAAAAGGTTTCAGCGAAGAAACTTCTGTAGATGCTGAAGGCTTTGCTGTATACAGACGTCGCCAAAATAACCTATACATTGAAAAGGGAGGACATCATCTTGACAACAGGTCAGTCATACCGTTCAACATTGCCTTGCTGAAAAAATACCAAGCTCATATGAATGTTGAATGGTGCAACAAGACCATCTTTGTTAAGTACCTCTTCAAATATGTAACCAAAGGTGCAGATTGTAGTAAAGCCTACCTTGAAAGAGTTCGCACTGGAAGAATGGTACCATATGATCCTGAAACAAGGACTATCAATGAGGTGACTGAGTATTTGAACTGCCGTTATATCTGTGAGCAGGATGCGTGTTGGCGTATTCTGGGCTACGATATACACAGGCACTTCCCAGCTGTTGAGCGCTTACCTGTGCATTTACCCAACGACAATTTCATCACATATAGTGCCAACGCAAGAATGGACAATCTAATCAATGTTGCTTTCTTACGAAAGACGATGCTAACCCAATGGTTCGATGCCAACCTGCGCCATCCTGAAGCTAGAAGTCTCACATACCTACAATTCCCATCCAAGTGGCGGTGGGTTGCAAAGACAAGAGAGTGGGAAAAACGTCGCGAGAACCGCCCAAAGGTTGGACGTATTCACTTTGTTCATCCTTCAGCTGGCGAGCGTTACTACCTTAGACTCTTGCTGCTCTCTGTTAAGGGAGCACTGGGATTTGAGGATCTTAAGTGGCACAATGGTGTGCAGCACCCTTCATTCAAAGAAGCTTGCCGTTCACATGGCCTTGTCGGAGATGATCAAGAGTGGTATGACACGATGGATGAGGCTGCAAAATGGGCTACGTCAGCACAGCTTCGCAGGCTCTTTGTTACAATGCTGTTGTTCTGTGAAGTTGGCGATGAGTACAGCTTCTTCCAAAAGGTGTGGCGACTCCTGGCAGATGACATCCAGTACCAGTATAGGGACATGGTCAGAAGTAGGTCTTACCGTATTTCTGATGATGACCTCATGGACTCTGTCCTTGATGAGCTATCTGGTTTAATTAGTCAAAGTGGATGTAACATCCGGGATTTCAACCTACCACAACAGCTCAATGTTGCTCCTTGTCCTACCACAAATCGTCTCATCGAGGAGCAACTATCTTACTTCTCTGTTAGGAATGTACCCCGTCAAAACTTGGTTCCCACTCTGAATTCCGGGCAGGCTGAAGCATTCAAGCGTGTTGTGAGTATGGTGTTGGATGATTCCTCAGGATTCTTCTTTGTCTCAGGGTATGGCGGTACCGGAAAAACTTATTTGTGGAACTGCATTGTGGACTACCTGCGAGCACACAAGAGAATAGTCCTTACAGTTTCCTCATCAGGGGTCGCCTCTTTGTTGCTGCCAGCAGGGCGCACAGCCCACTCAAGGTTTAAAATCCCGTGTGAGCTAGATGAATCGACCATCTGTGACATCAAAAGAGGGACAATTCTGGCTGAACTCATAAAACTCACATCTCTAATAATATGGGACGAAGCTTTAATGACTAACAGAAAAGCCTTCGAGGCTCTTGACAGGAGTCTTCGTGATATAGAGTCAGAAGAATATCCAGAACTAAAACAGGTGCCTTTTGGTGGCAAGGTTGTTGTCCTTGGCGGTGATCCCAGACAAATTCTTCCAGTCGTCGAGGGGGCAGCAGGCAAGAAATTGTTGATGCTGCAGTGGTAAACTCCCCTCGGTCTCATGTTACCGTGTGCAGTTAGACCAAAACATGCGTCTTGCGTCGTCTACCAGTGATGCAGCCACACAGCAAGAAATAGCAGAATTCAGTTCATGGCTGCTAGATATAGGTGAGGGTAAGATTGACTGTCGAGCTAGAGATGGAGAAACTGAACCGTCATGGATTACAATACCAGAAGATCTTCTGCTTCACACTGACGCGGCTACTTTACCATGCATGGTTGACACCATATATCCAGACCTCTTGGCCAATTATCAGAACCAATCATATCTCAAAGACAGAGCTATACTAACTCCCACTAATGAAGTTGTCGAGGCTGTTAATGATCACATTGTCTCCATGCTGCCAGGAGATGCAAAGGAGTACCTCAGCTGTGACTGCATCTCAAAATCAGAGGGTTCTCATGAGTCATACGAGGCGTTATACCCTGTTGAATTTCTTAATTCATTGGGTGGCAATAACTTTCCTCAGCACGCCCTCATTTTGAAGATAGGAGTGCCTATAATGCTACTCCAAAACTTAGATCAATCTGGGGGGCTCTGTAATGGAACTAGATTGATAGTCACCAACTTAGGTGATCGTGTAATACAAGCAACATTGGTAACTGGCACACATGCAGGCCAGACTATTTTTATTCCCAGGATCTCCCTTATCTTGAGGTCTAACAAGTGGCCATTCCTCTTAGAACGACGACAATATCCAATCAAAGTCTGCTATGGGATGACAATTAATAAGAGCCAGGGACAGACTTTGTCTCATGTTGGTGTGTATCTAAAAAAGCCTGTGTTCTCACAAGGACAGCTGTATGTTGCTATGTCTCGTGTTAACTCAAGAAAAGGCCTCAAAATTTTGATTGAAGATGAAGATGGCAAGACAACAAATGAAACAAGGAATGTCGTCTACAAAGAAGTTTTCAGATCATTCCCTGCTATACAGCCAGCTGTGTAGTTATCCAAACGTAGAAAAGTAAATAGCTATAGTTCTTTTAGTCACTTATAGTCTGCCATGTAAGCTCAGCTGGCCATTGTGACTTCTTCTAAGGCTCATGTTCAAACGCATTACTATGCGCTGTAATTGTAGTTGTGGTCCTTTTGTCCATCTATGGTCTGCCATATAAAAAACAGCGACCACTACGCTCTCTACTTTTTTTTGTGTGCGCTTCATATACTGCAGTTTCCTCTGTACACCTGGAACATATTATTGCACATTTTACCTTTCAATGAGTTTACACACTCTTTTACCTTCTAGGTGCTGCTGCTCATTTCATCACCGTGTAAGCCTCACAGTCTATGTATTCCTGTTGGCTTAAAAGCGCATTAACCTGTGTTTGATTCTAACTAATGCTCTTTTACAATGGCCTCTTTATGCAGTCAGCTGGATTCATCAAACAAACAAAAAAACTTGCTGACCACATACTCCCTCCTGTTTTGCAATTGTTACACCAGGGCTTCCTAAAACTGTTCTTTGGTTCTCCACAGGCTACATCATGCAGCAAGGAAGGGCTCGAAAAGTCTATCTTTCTGAGCTTGCGCTTGGACCAGTTGTCTCCAATGTGTGTGTGCGTGTCATGAGAAAATGGATCTACAATGGTAACCAGCCCAGTGCGCCGGTACGTTACATAGGCCTGGTACTAGCTGACGAAAAGGTGCTTGCCCACATCCACAGCCCTTACTTCTTTGTTTACCTTTCTGTTGCATTATTCTGCTTACCTTGCTTCCTCACTTCTTTGTAGAGTGATGCCATCTACGCAGAGATAATGCAGAAAGATGTTGCAGCCCTAGGGCCACACGTCGAAGAAAACAAGGTTTACATGATTTCTAAATTCAATATCAGGGTATCCAAATCAAACTACGTGCCTTTTGAGAAACGCTTCATGATCGAACTCTGCAATAGCACTGTGATTGTTCAAGTCAAGGAACCTCCGCAGACCTTCCCGGCGATCATTTGCAACGTTATGCCCTACAAAAATATTATGCCTGTTGGCCCAGCCCAATACAAGCTCTATGGTAACTTATACTCCTTCTCATCAGCCATGTGCTCAGTTCCTACTAGCTCTATACGGTTAGCCATAGGTGCTACGACTAACTTGCTGATGTGTTATCCTCACAGATGTTATGGGTATCATTACTTCAGTTGGAAACCCAGAGCCTAAGCACCTGCTGCAGCAAGATCGGGTTGCAACTATCAGAGAGGTGTGCCTCACAGATTCAGAGTACGTGATGCCATCCCTGCTGATTCGCTATACCTTTCCTTTCTCATATCTACTCCCTGCAGATTGCATAACCAATTTGTTGGCCTCCTGATCAGTGGACAGAAATTCAAGGTTACCCTTTGGGATGACGCTGCATTAGAGTTTGCACTACCAGAGACATCTACATCTGAAGGCCCGCAGTCCATGGTCGTCCTCTTCGTAGGATGCACAACCAAGCTTATATCAAGTACGTTGTTTACTGTTAACATGCTGTAGACTGGTTTAATCTTGCAATTCGCTGTCACCGCCGAATTCATACTCAAACTCTATCTATGAAACTCTGACAAATACCACACAAATTAGTGGAGGTGATTCCTGCCGCTGGTATTTTAACCCAAAGATCAAGGAGGCACATCCTTTATACTCTAGGTATTTGTCCCTCACTATGTTATATTCAATGCACACCATGCCCAGATCCTTTTTCCAAATGCGCCGATCCATGGCTAACATGCATTTCCTGATTCTGTGCTTACATGACAGACTGTCCCTGAGCCCTGTCCATATACACCAACCTCCTCCGCAACTGGGATCTCCAGCAACTCCAGCCACTCCCACCAAACTGCCGCACAAAACAATTGCTGAACTTGATGCCACTGAAACATTTGATTTCCTGGTAACAATACTTTCCTTGTATACATTCCAGTAGCAACTGTCAGTTCACACAAGAAACACCTGGCTTATGGTGTCCTATCTCTTTTGTACTGATTAGACCATTTTCCCCTAGGATGGTGGATTCAAATGCACTGTCACCATAACAGCAATTGATGAGACAAAGAAGTGGTTCTATGTTGGCTGTGCTCGCTGCAAAAAAGGCGTCGACCATGAACCTGTGCCATTCATCTGCCCAAGATGCGAATGGCGAGAATCAGAGACCTTGTAAGTTCTGCTTCCATTTCAGATACCATAAGACTCATACTTCCATTTCAGATACCATAGTGCCCACAGGCTCCAACACTGTTTGCTAAATATATGTCTTGGTACACGCTTGGTTTCACTGCAGAGGACGACACAGGAGCAGCACTCTTCTTTGCGTACGATGCGAACTCAAGAAAAATCATCCGGAAGAACATACAGTTTGTCCTCAGAGAATACAGGCGAACTAATGCATACCCCCAATCTATTAAAGACTGTATCTCTCGTAGATATACCTTTTGGGTTAGCGTGACAGAGGACACCTTCCGTGGCATTGGACCCAGAACATATCTAATCAAAGGCGTTCCTACAGATCATGAGGTTGAAGCTATCAGAAATAGGCAGCTTCAACGTGCACAGATACAAGATCGGTCTCCATCAGCTTCCCCTTCAACCAATACACCCCGCCGCAACCTGTCACCACAATTCGCACTTATAGCTCCTCATCATCAGATAATACCAACTGACAACAGCCAAGCCAGTGGTTCCATGGTAAGCACACATCATATTATTGTGTGACCGCATGTTTACCAATCATATCTAACTAACGACGCTGTGCCTCCATTATTCATTATGCAGACACCACCGCCAACGTTAGGTGCTGATGACACCCCACCAAAGAACATGGCCACTGTGTAAGCCTTTCTCATTCAATGGTTCCTCTTGTCATGCTAATATTCTACTGATTATGAAAACGCATAGCCTATCCTTCGGTATCTATACTTACCACGCTTCTTTCAATCTGATAACAGTACAGATGCTGAACATGGCCTGCCTCCCAGAAGCTTGTTCTCGTCAGAAACTTTGAACGCTGAGGTACACGATGTCACGTTGAAACCAACATTTACCTATACAGTAGGCACATGCTTCATCATCCTCCTCCTACCCTTCCAGGAACTAACAAAGGAGATGCATGCCAAGGAAGAGGCTGATGATCCAGACACCCAAGGGATACATACCGACCATACTGATATACAGGTAAACCTATTCTCTTCTCTACAAACTGTTGTCTCTGTGACAATGTACAATATCCAGTAACAACTACGTTCTGATCACAAGGAACTTGCGGATGCCACCTACACTGCACCAAGCATGGATCAACAGCCTACTGACAGTTTAGATGCTTCAGCACATAAGGAACAGCCGACTAAGAGGTACAATTCTATAAACTTTACAAGATTACTGTGTGGAAGAAAAAAAAAGGAACAGACCATATTGACGACCAGACTTCTTTTCTCCTCTCAGAGCTAAGATAAACACCACTGGGCAGCACCCAAGGCTGAAAGGGCGTGGGTCTGGAGGTAGCAGCGACCACAACTAGAAGACAGGTATCCCCATCTACAATTGCATGCATACACGCAACTGTAACCCAAACGTCATTCTGGCGATTACTATCGCCTGCACATCGCATCCTACTAACCATCAACTTATGACTCTACCTGCAAGGCACGATGTCCTGAGATCGGATTGCTGAAGCTCTTTTGTGCTACACCATCATCAAAATCCTTGTTCCTGTGCATGTGCGCACTAATTTCTAGGATATCTATTCACTGGCTATGCATAGCTGCAGCTACTGCGCGCTGAGCATTGCTGCCGTCTCTTTTGTACGAACATAGCGTCTGAGAAACCAGGACTCTATTTAGCTTCTTCAGATACATCATTCCCTACTGATGTATCGGCTGTTGTATACCAGCCATCCTCATGCACGCTAGGATCACTAGAGGCTATTTTGTCTATGTGTAGATACAGTACGAGTACTGAGGCCTCCTCGTACTTCGGTGATGTAGTTAGTCTATCGTGTCATGGACAATGTAAGTCTGGCCGCGGTGCTTCATGAATAGCCCTTCAGTATATTAACCTTGCTACTACCATTCTCGCTGGCCCCCATCTGCTATTGTTCTTGTCAAACGCCGTTAGCAGGTTGAGCCAACTCTGAATGCCAAAGAAAACAACTTACCTCATAGGTCGCTGCGCCGAATAAAAAACAGCAGCTGCTTCAGAACCTTTTTTTTTAGACCTAACACCAGGCCCAATAGATACAAGGCCGAACAGATCCATTCATAAAGATCCGGCCCATTATCACCAGGCCCGTGTAATACTCCTGACACCAAAGTCAGCTACATACTGATAACCCATTTACTCTTTCCACCTACCAGCTTCTCAACTCTTCTCTTCCACACTACTCGCTCCAGACCAACTCTCCCATCTGCTGCTGCACATAGCGCCGACGCCGGCAGAGAAGCAGCCATTCCAACGATGAGCCGCTTCTCCAGCCTGCTGCCTTGCGAGAACATGTGAAGATACAAGACCTTGCCAGAGCATCTGAAGATAGAAGACTGTACTATTTTTGTTCCTACTGTCATCTTCATCCTCTCGGCGTGCTCAGGTACCTCTCCACTACTACACTGTTGTTTCTTAGATCTGGCCGCTACAAAATGCTGGTATGCACCGGCCTATCATAATCTCCTTTTCCACCTCTCAGAGCTACCTTCATCTTGTACCGAGCAACTATTAACAAGGGCGCCCATGGAAGCTATACAAGGTACTATTCATCGATCGATTCGATTGTTTTCTGCATGGCTATGAACTGTCGAACCTCTACCAAATCAAACTGCATGACGGTTAAACAAGTGGACCCATACACGCTAGACCCCTATACTAATCAATACCGAGCCTAACACAGCTAGCATACAATGCAGATGCCGCAGACATTCATAGGCCTACCATTGTAGGAAGAATCAAGCTATCACAAACAAAAGGCGCTATGGTGTTTGAGGTAAAGGCAGATATCAGTGGACGCTATATCAATCACTTCAACAGCGGTGACATGAAATATGTTCCACCATATTTTATTATACGCCTCCGCAGCCCCGGATCGCAGAGGTACTTAGTATCTCTTCGTGTTCTCCATGGAGATAAGTTCACAATGTATGTTCTGCCTTGGTGTCCCGAGTATGAGGCGTGTCAACTTCCATGGATAGTACCCTACAATCCTTTAGGTGCGCATCTACTTCGAATCGCTTTAGTTTCTTAATAAACTTTCTGTACTCATTGTGTTCCACACTATTCTGTTCTCCATGACAGAAGATGGGCATATGGAGAGCACTATTATCACTTCCTGTCATCGGAACCCATTGGCTAAAGACCCCTTCGACACCATAGGAGCTAAACTAAGCTCATATATTGGTACGCTCACCCAAAAACAGTATTAATAGGCATTCCCACTGTAATGTCAAACATGTATCATCATACACTAATTACGCGTGGTCATAATGTTCGACCAGGTACTGTCGAACCACTGACACCGCCACTTGCACCGGACTACAGCTACCTACTTATTGCAGAACTGCAGAACTTCTACAAGGCCAAGACCGCAGGATTCCGTAAGTGCACAGCATCATGCATGACAGTCTGCGATATTATCACCAAGGCTCACCATCAGCTCCTCCATGTGGCCTTTACTATATATAATGAGACAGAAGCAAGAGACGCTCCACCTATAGATGGTGTCACTTTTGGAATGGCTAATTTCGTAGAAAGCATCAAGTATCGAGTCCGATCTGTGGACTCCGATCTCAATGGTATAATCAACGTCTCAAGCATTTCCTACAACCGTGTTTGTCCTTCCATGAAGCTCAGAAACTTCAACAAAATTACTGAGACAGCAGAGGTAACTAAGTACTATGCATCCTTTCATTTACACACTTACAAACAACTAAAATATGCACTGATCTGCAGCCTTATTCCTTATTCTAACATCCAGCCTATGTGCTGCCGTATACAGGGAGTAGACTCACCAATGTACACATCACAGCTTAAGACAATACTGCAATCTGTTACTGAGAAAATCTATGACACCGGTCCAACCATAACCACCACAAAAGAGAAGGAGAATCAGTACAAGACGACCATCGCAACTGAAAAGTTCAACACAACCTACACAGCTCCTGCTGACTTTGGCCCTCACCAAACACAAGCAGAGGCCATCTTCCAATTCTTAAAGTATACCACCAACAATATGGGCTACATCCTGGTTGATGCTAATCATGAGGCACTTGCAACTATGGTAGCCGAATTGAATCAGTGTGACCAAGACGTCAACGATCTATACATAGCTGCTACAGATGCACAGGACAGTCTAAACTGGCTGTATGATGGTTGCACCCAAAACCATAACAACTTATTTGAGGCCTTTGATCCATCTGCTATACCCTATCTTCACTCAGTCAGCTCAAACCTGCTTGCCGACATCAACAAACATAAGACACTTATGCAAGAAGCCTTCGCAAAGTTCGTTCAAACAAAGGTATATACTCCAATCCTTTCTTTTTATACTGCTACCTCACACACACTACAACTCCATCACCTAACTTCTTGCTTTCCACAGGTTTTGTACCACTCCATAACACTAAACTCCAATCCATAGCTCGAGGTGCCAACCTACAGGCTTCAACCTTGATTGCTACCCACACCGTCCGGTTCCACCAACACATAGAGAAGCTGCCACGCACGAGAGACACATATGAACTACGTGTCTCCATTTTCCTTTTTTTGTGTGTGTGAGACAATTATGTAAGCACCTCTTATCTTCTCGTTCGCAGGTATGGACAAAACTGTTTGCAGATGATCAGTCTTTGCTGTTTCATATATAGAGTTAATCCATGATGAACGTACGCATGCTACCTTCATCCCCCAAAAAAAAATGAAAAAAAACAAAAAAAAGACGTCGTTGACAAAAAAACACATCCGCCTCGCATATATATAAAAAAAACACGGCCCATGTAGCCATATTTCCCTGTGATTTCCACCCGCCCACTCTCCTCTATCCGGCCCACGATGGCATCAGGCAGAAAAGGCCCGCCAAAAAAAAAAACAAAAACGAAAATACGGGCGTGGTTGTAATTTCGCCTACCTGCTGCCCACCTACCACCTTCTCCCCTTATCCAACTAACCTCGATACTCAATCCTCCATCCCCTTCAGCACCTCCAGACACCGACAACACCGCCGTCGTCCACGCCGACCACCATCACCGTCGCCTGCCCCAGCGCCAGCCCCCGACGCCTGCAAGTAGTGCTCCTCTTCCTCATCAACATTCCCTCTTCCTCCTCTTCAGACCCGTAAGATCGACTGCCTCCCACTCTCGCCATCACCGCCGACCACCATCCCTATCTCCCCCACCCCCAACCCTACACTGTCGGCTCAGCCTGCCTGCTTATCAGCCCGACGGCATCGACAACCGCCGGAACGTCGCCTCAAAATTCAGATCCGAGCAGCCTCGACACCGGCTCAAGGTACCAGAATCCTCCCTCGTCTCATATCCATGTTCATACCATTCAGCCGCACTTCCCATCCCTTACTGCTTTGCTTCTTACACAACTAATAGCGAATGCCACATATACTGTACAGTCTGCTGCATATATATTTCATACTCTTACATGTCCACTTTGCTTACTACACTCCAAAATTTTAGCACCCAACGCTTGTCAACTACCTGTGCCATTTACAGTGAGACACTGGCAATGCAAAAAAATTTAGACAATGATGCTCCGCTAACTATGCCATTCGCAGTGAGACACTATGGGCAATTTCTACGCTCCCAACCTCACCATCATAAACAAAGCAGACATCGATCTCAACCGCTCTGGCGTACTAGGTCGCGCAACCATTGCGCAGATTTCTCTCGATGCACAACACGCAGTGGACCACAAAGTTCTGCAGCAAGCAATTCATGAGCAAGTTGATGTCTACATCGAACTTACCAACATTTGTCGATATGGCACAGATTTCCTCATCATCTCTGAATCAAATGCCATGGCAACCTACCTCATGAACAAAATATGCCTCACTATTCAAAACCACACTATCCCTCTCATGCCATGGACAGCTGGCCATGGAGCAACAACCCTACCCCTACATGAATTACCGGCCAATAACCAGCAGCCTTCAGGATTCCAGCAACTACAGCTACACCCACAGAAACTCGACATCGAACTCCTTGGACTCCCACCCCACCTTCGCTACCCTGAAATAGTTAACAAACTCTTTGTTAGCATCGGGCCTGTCAGAGAACTCACATTCAGACAATACGATCTAGCGTGTTCCTTCAGAACAAAAACATCCACAGCTCTTATCCCCAATGTAGCACACATAGGCATCAAAAAAAGGATGCCTACTGGTGACTTTGTCAGCATATGGCCCCTCACATATGAGTATGCCACAAGGGAAATGGTCTGCCCATATCCAGACCACCCGAGTCCAGAATCCTCATCAGACCAAAGCTTCCCTGACGGTAACAACATACACCTATAAATTCACACAATTGTTTGCGATCGCAGCATTGGTACCAACTGTTTCCCACCATGCAGAAGAGGAAACCCTTGACGACACTGATCGATACTGGCGGCAGCGCCGGCGCTATGAACCTGAAGGTAATACAAAAACATTTCGTCATTACATACTATAATCTGCATCAAAACATACCTCATCTTGCATACTAACCTATTGTCACACAAACGCAGATGACTACTAATTGGTTACCCACCAGAACACGCAGGAAGGAGCCACAATGAACCAAAGACTATCAACCAAAATCCAATAAACAGAGATGGGCTTCTACGTTCTCCTGTTTTATCTTCTACTACTTAGACTAACGTATTGTAACAAACTGTTGTTTGTATCGTGCAAATTGTCACCAGACCGGTCCCCTGTTAGGTACCTCAATGTCATTTATGTTTAGTTTGTGCACTGAAATTATCTAAATGCCTCAATGCCGTTAATGTTTTGTTTCATATCTAAGTACCTCAATGTTGTTTATGTTTTGTTCATCAACTATTAATTCAAATGCGCCCTGCATTGCTTCGGCTGGGCGCGCAAGTGCGCGCCATTCCACTAGTTTTATATAATTAGAAAACACTTCTCCCGCAAATGAATGGTCATGTTTCCTAAACAAGTCGTTCAAAATTTTGGGTGAGTTCCTGGATACGGCCATAATATTCACTCTCCAACATGAGCATAATTTTTTGAATCACTAGATTTCATTATTTTATACACTTGTAGTTCAATTTTGAATTACCAAAAAAATTAAAGTAAATAAAATAAATGATTGAAATATAGTAAAATATTACAAAAAAGTCTCAAATTTGAACATGTGCTTCTAAACAATATACTAGGACAACAGAAAAAATTTCAATTCAAAAAAGTGCACCTTCTCATGCTTTTGAATTTGAAAGATGTAAAACAAAAATTAAAAAAAAAAGTAAAATAAAAACCCTTTGCCGACAACCCTTCCCGGGCTAGTCGGCAAAGTGGCCGGCCCAATAGGCCCAGCAGCCCACTCCCACTCCCCATCCTATATAACTAAACCTAACCCTAACCCCCACCCCCACTCCTCCCCAACAGCCGCCGGCTCCCTCTCTCCCACTCTCTCCCCAGATCCGCAACCGGCGACCGGGCGCGCCGCCGTGGATGCTTCTCTCCTTCGCACGGCACGTCCGCGTCGGCGCCTGAACCCGAGGCCCGGGGACCTCACCCGGCTGTAGCGGCGGGTCGGCCCCGGCGGCCATGACCACGCGTCCCCAGCGGCCATCTCCCCATCCCCATGGCATCGCGCTCACCCCCAGCAGCCGCGCTCAAGCTCGTCAAGGCCGGGACGCCCTGGCCCTCCTCCGCGCCATGGGGTCCAGTGGCGGCGGCGGCGGCGTGCGTTCCAACGCGGTCACCCTCTCCACGGCCGCCTGCGCGTGCGCGCGCCTCGCGGACGCGGGGCTCGGCCGACAGGTACACGCCCAGGTCTGGAGCTGCGGCGTCATCCTCTACGGCATGCTCTTCGGGGGGGCTGCCCTTCGACGGCGACGGCGGCGCGACCCCCGGCTCCAGCCGCTAAGGGCGTCGCATGGAGGTTGCGCACAGATGTTGCGGCCCTGTGAGGAGAGGTCGTCGTCATTGCAGATCCGTCTCCGCTGAGCCACCAGCAGTTCAACACGGTGAAATTCCTCTCTCTATCTTCCTCCGTTGTGTCCTTTTTTTTTCCTCCACATCTGTATGCAGTAGAGTCATGGACAAGTGGGATCCTTGCAGATCTAGAGGCCTGAGGGGTGTCTCGTGTTCTCTTAGTTTCTTCATTAGAACATCACATTGATTCGGAATAACATGTCGCAATACTAGGGACAACAATAAAATTCGAATGTGTATGCCTGTATATATCAGATTCGATTGTGACATCATGAGGCCCGCTGACTGAAAATGTTTCCATGGTGCCATAATTTACATGTCTGCACAGTTAGCACTATGCACAATTAGCTCCAAGTGGCATCAGTATAGGATATTAGCTCCTTCATGCATTCTATTTTACAGTGAGTTTACATTGACCTGAATACCTTAATAGTATATTGTACAGAGACAATGATACTGAGTCTATTGTACAGAGTACATGTGTTTCTGAATAAGTTGGCAAACAAACTTATAGACTGTGATTTTATTTAACTGAACTTTAGCTTTAAGTTTCATTCTTCTAAGTAATGTTTGTGGTTCTCCATTTTAGCTTGCAAATTACTATACAAATTTGGATGAATTTGTGGGTTATTGGCTCAGCCTACGAGTAGCAGTAATTTTTCAGATTTACAGAACTGTTGTGATTCAGTGCTATTTCACAGTTAGGGACAGTTCGATGTTCTGTGTTTGTTGGTGCTTTCTTAATACACACCAATACTTGGTACGGTTCCTGGCTTGCTATTAGCACACAAGATAATATATAAAATTTCTTTGCTATTAGCATGCATGCCTATGTTTGTTGTTTCTGATTGGTTATGGGACCACTATCCTAGTCCCACTAAATTTTAATCGAGCTCTATCAGTGAACTGTGCCACTAGGATGTCAGCCTAATGGTGTATATTACTGCAGGAATATGCCATTGTAAAGTTCATCTGTGATGATTATACCTTTTGTGCAGGGCTGGTGAGGATTGAGCCCTGATGACCGGTTGCGAACCCGTTCCAGTTCAAAGTCCTAGAAAGGTTCCTCTATAGGAAGCACTACAAGGATGGTAGGTTCTCTTAGGTTCTACTGCTATACAAAAGTTAACATGTACACAGATTTATTATCATAAAATTGTGATCACAAGTGATAGATGGGCTACATTAATATCTTTATTAGTTAGATAAATGAGCAGTTCAAGTAACCAGGTTATGTATGTTACTGCTTGTGGATTTTTTTTTCTATTCTTACTGTTACCTCATGACACAAAATTATACGAGCTACATTTTTAAATCTATGTAAAATAGATGAATTTGTTTGTTCTTGTTTACTAATTCCGTAACATGGGACAGCTTTTAGATACCAATATGAAACCAGGACTGCACTCAGCATTTGCTTGGCATTTGCTTTTAGAGGAATTGGAAGTCAGATCGACCCCAACTTGCTATATCTGTTTCAGGAATCTCCCAAAGCGCATTGGGCCTGTTTGTGGGGTGGGCGATCAGCTTGCGCATCTCAGTGGGGGGTGTTTGCTCTTTGGGTAGTCCCATGTGTCAAAGTAGCTAAACGAGCTTAGCCTCCTGGCATGCTCGGCTTCGTGTTATATACTTGGCAGGAACAGCCCCATGCCGTGGCTTACAAGAAGATTACATCGATGAGTTTGTTACACCGTCTTGTACAACAAGATCTCTATCCAATCTAACTTGGCCTACAATCTAGGAGCTACACCTAACAACATGTGACCCCTAGTTACATACGTGGAGAAGAGATATTTCTCTTAACACTCCCCCTCAATCTCAGCCACATACAAGGTTGAGATTGTCTCTAAATTCTCTCAACTTAGCTCTAGGCAACGCCTTGGTAAAACCATCAGCGACTTGATCTCCTGAGTTGATAAACCTGATCTCAAGTAGTTTCTGTGCAACCCGTTCTCTTACAAAATGAAAATCGATTTCAATGTGTTTAGTTCTTGCATGAAAAACGGGATTGGCAGAAAGGTACTTAGCTCCCATGTTGTCACACCAAAGCCGAGCCATTTGAGGATGTTTGACTCCTAATTCAGTTAACAGTTTCTGAATCCAAATCATCTCTGCCGTAGCATTCGCTAGAGACTTGTATTCAGCTTCTGTACTGGAGCGTGATACTGTTGCCTGCTTTCGGGCACACCATGACACAAGATTAGGGCCAAGAAAGACAGCGAACCCACCAGTCGACCGTCGGTCGTCCACGCATCCAGCCCAATCTGCATCGGAGAATGCGCTCACCATCATAGAAGAGGATGGTGTGATCTTGAGCCCAAGATTCTTAGTCCCTTGAATATACCGCAGGATCCGTTTTACTGCACTCCAATGGGACGCAGTTGGAGCATGTAAAAATTGGCAAACTTTGTTTACTGCAAAAGATATGTCCGGCCGTGTCAGCGTCAAGTACTGTAGCGCTCCCACCAGACTTCTATAGCGTGTAGAGTCATCTGGTCCAAGAGCCTTGCCTTCGGTGATGCTGAGTTTTTCAGTGCTTGACAAAGGTGTGTCAATCGCCTTGCACAAACTCATTCCCGATCTCTTTAGTATGTCCAGGGCATATCTTTCTTGCGTGAGCACCAAGTCCTTTTGTTTCCTCCTGACTTCAATGCCGAGAAAGTAACTCAAGTCTCCAAGGTCCTTGAGAGCAAAATCTCTCTGAAGATCAGCAAGCAAGGCTCGTGTGCCATCTGCCGAAGGACTTGCAACGATTATGTCATCAACATACACAAGGACATAGATCGTGTGATTCCCCCGGTTGTAGTAGAACAAGGAAGTATTTGACTTGGATGCTACAAACCCAAGTGCCTGCAGTTTGGCACACAGCCGAGAGTACCACGCCCGGGGGGCCTGTTTCAATCCATATAACGCCTTGTCAAGCTTGCAAACGTAGCCCGGACGAGATTGATCAGCAAAGCCTGGCGGTTGACTCATGTAGACTTCCTCTTCGAGCACCCCATGCAGGAAGGCGTTCTGCACATCAAGCTGACGCAAATACCAGCCCCGAGACACCGCAATGGACAAGATCAATCTGATTGTAGCAGCTTTCACAACCGGACTGAAGGTGTCTTCGTAGTTAATGCCGTACCTTTGCTTGTACCCCTTCGCAACTAATCTCGCTTTGTAACGATCAATCGTCCCATCTGCCTTTCTTTTAATCTTGTACACCCACTTACAGTCGATCACGTTCTTCCCTCTCGGTCTTGGAACCAAATGCCACGTCTGATTCCTCTTGAGCGCCTGGAACTCGGACAACATAGCTTGTTGCCACCGATGATCTTTGAGAGCTGCATCGACCGAGACAGGTTCTTCCGAAGACGCAGCAGAGATCATTCCCCAGCGAACCGTGCCATCGGTGAATTGCTTGGGCTTGACGATGCCGCGTTGCGCCCGTGTGACCGGACGAGCTGGATCAGCAGGTTCTGGAGCCATAGGAGCGAGCACAGGCGAAGCTGGCGCACTGGATCCCGCTCCCCCTGCATCTGGCAGGGAAGGATCAGCCTCGGGCGTGGCGGCCGTTTGGTGGGATCCCCCGGGATCGGATTGTGCAGCCACACGAGGACTGCGCTGTTGGACGCCAGGCTCTTGAGCCGTAGAAGATCCCGACCCAGACGTCCCTGTCGCGCTAGGCGACGGAGGCGCGTGCGGCACGGACTGACACGGCCCGGAACCCGGAGTAGATCCGCCGCCGATTGCATCTGACGCTGCAGGCGGATCATCCTGGGATCGCGAGCTGCTCCTAGTCTCCCGACACATGAAATGCCGACCCATCTCACCGTTTTCGTCCGATCCGGAGCCGTTTTGAACGGAATTTTGACCTGCAGGCATGTCACGAAGACTTGTACTCCGCGGAGTATCATTAGCATTAGGAAAACCTCATGTGCATCATGCAACAATGCATCCCCAAAAGAGGAAGAAGATGAGGGATTAAGGAGGGTGTCCGAAGGAGATTGATTTCTTCACGCAGACGTGCGCCTGCGTTTGGGCGAAGTGAAGAGAAAGGGAAGAGATGCTCGTCGAAGACGACATCTTTGGATATGTAGACACGCCCGGTTGTAGGTTCGAGACACTTGAACCCTTTGTATGAGTTGTTGTAGCCAACAAACACACATTGTTTTGATCTAAAGGCTAATTTTTTAGAGTTGTATGGTCTCAAATTGGGCCAACAGGCACACCCAAAAGTCCTGAGAGCCATATACTCGGGATCATGACCATGGAGGCGATGAAGTGGTGTGTCTAGTTTTATGACTCGGGAAGGCAACCGATTTATAATGAACACAGCTGCTAGGAATGCCTCGTCCCAAAATTTTAGAGGCATGGATGCTTGTGCAAGGAGGGTGAGACCCATCTCTACGATGTGTCGATGTTTCCTTTCCACCACCCCATTTTGTTGATGGGCATGAGGACAGGAGACTTGGTGTGAAATGCCAATGCGCTTAAAAAACGAGTTTAAGCTTTGGTATTCCCCTCCCCAATCGGTTTGCATAGCACGTATCTTTCTATCGAATTGTCGCTCAACAAGGTTTTGAAAGTCATGAAAGACTTGAAAAACTTCAGATTTGTGCTTAAGAAGATAAATCCATGTAAACTTGGAATAGTCATCGATAAAGCTCACATAATATGAAAACCGACCAACAGATTGTGGAGCAGGGCCCCATACATCGAAAAAACTAGATCCAAGGGACTAGAAGACACACTAGTTGACCTTGGATAAGGCAATTGGTGACTTTTGCCTTGCTGACACGCATCACAGATGCTTTTATTGCTGCTATCTTTAACAAAGGAAAGTTTAAAATGACTAAGAACATGCTGGACTATAGGAGTTGCAGCATGTCCGAGTCTATGGTGCCACACGGACACGAGAGGGCTTCACGACGCTGAGAGCCTCTTTATTCTGGGTTGAGCTAAGACTCGATGACTTGATGGGGTAGAGACCTCCTTCAGATCTGCCTCGAGAGTAGAGTTTTCCTCGTCACCTGCACCTTGATAGAAAAATGGTCGGGATGAAACTCGAGAAATGCATGGTTATCTCTAGCAATCTTATTGACAGAAAGTAGATTCATATTTGCACTAGGTATGTGAAGGATATTGCGAAGATGAATAGTGCTAGAAGGGGAATGCAAGGTTCCATGACCAACATGAGAGATTCCCATACCTGAACCATTGGCGGCGTGCACTAGTCGCTGCCTTGGTACTTCTCCCGCATGGTGAGCTTGTCCAGCTCACTGGTGATGTGGTCCATCGCCCCGAGTCCATATACCAATTGGTATCTACTCCATAGGAATGGGTGGCAGACGACGCAGACTTCTGAGGCGGCCCGGTGTAGTTCGTGTCGAACCTCTTGAAGCACCGGAGAATGGGGTGGCCTTCCTTGCCACATAACTGGCAGAAGACGCCAGATTGGAAGTTGTTGCCTCCTTGTGGACGACTGCCTCCTCGGCCGCCCTTGCCGCCACGGTTGAATCCACCGCGGCTTCCTCCTCCGCGACCACCGCCGCGGTTCTGGTTGTTGTTGAAGTTGCGGCCTCCCTTGGCCGCCGAGTTTGCCGACGACTGCTGACCACCGCCGCCACGCATCTCCAATCTCGACCGAACGCGACCAGCTGGGTAAGAAGTTCCCCAACAGTGATCGGTTCGACACGTGAGGCTATGGCCGAGACTACTGAATCATATTCAGCATCTAGACCCATGAGGATATAGGAGATTAACTCCTCATCCTGCAGCTTGTGACCAGCCGACGCCATATCGTCAGCCAGCCCCTTTATCTTCTGGAAGAATTCAGTGATCGACGACGTTCCTTTCGACGCCATCGTCAGCGCCATGCGAGTGGTGATGAGCCGTGCGCGTGACTGTGACGCGAACAGCCCTTCAATGGCGACCCACGCTTCTCTTGCACTCCTCAGCGTGGTGGGGATCTGGGGAGAAATTTCCTTCCCCAGCGATCCCAGCAGAAAGCATAGGACCGACTGGTCCTTAGCCACCCAGGTATCATACTCCGGGTTCGGCTTGGCCTCCGCCTTGTCATCAGCTCCTTCCACCTTGAGGAATGGGGAAGGCGGCACTGCTGTTGGCTCGATGAAGGAAGCCACTTGGGCTCCCCTTAGGGCTGAGGTGATCTGGAGTTTCCAGAGGTGGTAGTTGTTTCGGGCTAGCTTCTCGGTCACCGTAAAGGCGAAGGAGGGAGCAGCAGACGCAGCGGAGAACGAGGCTAGATGCGAAAATGCCATGGTGTTTCTCCGTTAGGATTAAGGCTCTGATTACCATGTCAAAATAGCTAAACGAGCTTAGCCTCCTGGCATGCTCGGCTTCGTGTTATATACTTGGCAGGAACAGCCCCATGCCGTGGCTTACAAGAAGATTTACATCGATGAGTTTGTTACACCATCTTGTACAACAAGATCTCTATCCAATCTAACTTGGCCTACAATCTAGGAGCTACACCTAACAACATGTGACCCCTAGTTACATACGTGGAGAAGAGATATTTCTCTTAACACCATGATGCGATAGTTTGCAGCACCGAACTGAATTCTTATGCTTGTAAAACCCTTTGCCGATACAGAGCTTAGATTGGAGTAGGGTTG
>JAENPR010001409.1:0-158147 GCA_018135685.1 Themeda triandra | reverse complement strand
TAGGGATACAGAAATTTGAGACTTGCCAAGCTTCTAGAAATCTATAAATACATGAATACATAATAATATTACATACTCTTATATGCTTACTCATTTGTTTTTTATAAAAATGAAAAAATAAGGTAAGGCAACTCCCGCATACCACACGCTGCAGCGGCAAATAAAGGAGCCAACCAAAAAGGAATCAACTGCCTCCCGCTTCGGGCCTTCCGTGTTCTCTCCTGCACAGCCCACCTCGCTGGCCCATTAAGCAAAGTCCACTTCCCATTTCCACCCGGCACCTCCACGATTTTGTCATCTTCATTCCCTCGTCTGATTGCAGTTCGCTCCAATACTAGCTACGCTCTCCGTCGATGACGGTGGCGGCGTGGTGAGGTGCGATTGTGGAGTAGAGCATGGCAGACGGTAACAACAGTGGCCTTCTCGAACACAGAGCAGGGTGCCGGCGGCTCGCTCGAGCGCAAGCAGGGCGCGGTGTCGGCGGCCGGCTCCAGGGCTGCATCAGCACGCGCGAGCGCGAGCAAGGCACGGGCACGCGACCAGCCGATTCAGTTGGGAAGGGCTTGATCTACATGTGCGGTCATCGAATCGAGAAGGCTGGTTTGTTGGTGCATCAAATTGTTGTACTGATTTTGTTAGGGCTTCAGATTTAGATTTTTTGGATGGATTTACAATTGCTTGATTTTCCTTCGATTTATGTGTTGCACATGATCATTTATTATTGGGTGTTTGGATCGAGCACAGATTAAATTTTTTTTCAATGCTAATTGGAGCCCGTCCTTTATACGGAGTATGAAGCAAAAATAAAATAATTTATTATGGTGAGGGATGGACAGAAAATTTTTAGGCTAGCGGACAGATTTCGGCTAGCAGACTGAATTTTTAGCTTTTAGGGTATATATATATATATAGATAAACGTGGCAGGTTATCAGCTCTCGGCGAAAGTCGGTAACGACTAATGAGAGTATTTTAGTTTTAGCTTTTGACGCGGGAGCCAGGAGAGATGACCAAGACCTGCTGCAATTATTGATGGATACAAGAGGCAAACAATTTAAATGAAGTTTATGTCTACTAGTGGATTCCGTTAATGTTTTTCTAACAGTAGATTACAAGAAGGTGCCACCGAAGCTTCCTTCATTCAGCAGGCCATGGCCGTGTTCCTGTTGTCGGTACAGATCCAGGTGCTCAAGTCAGAGGTGGTGCTCAAAGCGTAACAGCTCGGCGTTTAGTGCTTGTGCACCAAATGCTTCGTGTTGTAGCCACAAAAGAAACGTCCATCTTCAACGGTGCTCGGTGTCCATCGTTTTAGTACCTTTTTAGGGCTGACAAGTGTTTTGACGGCTTCATTTTGACGGTGGCGATCTTACTCTAGTTTTCTAGGAGTAGATTCCACGGTGCAAGTGAGAAGTCGAGTAGTACTACATGAGCTCCTTGATGGGGATGTATTTTCTTCTGTCTTTTTCTTTCTTTTTATTTTTTACAGTATTGTAATCTTTTGGCCTGATTGATTCGCCTACGGGCAGATGAAGCCGGATAGTTTCTATCCATTATCTAAAAAAAGTAAATTACAAGGATGATCCTTCTGGCGAATGGGAGTTTAGCCTAGTAATGAAGCTTCTCTAGCACTCACAGCAGGCTAGGGCCTTGTTTAGATTGCTCTCAAATCCAAGTTTTTTTATTCTCTCTCAATCATCGATTTTAGGCCGTAAATGGGGCATTAAATATAGATGAAAAATGATTAATTATACAGTTTTGTTATAAAGCAGACAATTTTTTTTTTAGCCTAATTTGTCGCGATTGGATATGATTGTCGAAATCTGAATGAAAGTCTTCTGATCTTTTGCAATATCACCTTTTGCAATCTAAACAAGTCCCTTGAATCCCCACTCGACAAATTTTTGGGCTGGGTTAAAAAAAATGTAGGGCCTCCCCTGCCGACAGCTAAAAAAAAAGAATGATTCTTTTAGATGAGAGGTCGTATGGACGTTTTTTCATGGTGCCTGAGAGAAATCTTTTGTTCCTTCGCGTGGATTTTTTTTAGTTGGACTATCGACATCAAAGCTTTAATTGAGTTGGACCATCGACATCATGCTTTAATTTGCATGCTTAGGTACACTGACCTAGCTAATTGTCGTTGTTGAACAGTCAAAGGTGTGTTCGGCAGCAAATCTTGGCAGCACCTTCTTCTGCTGTGCTATTGCCACTTAATTAATTGGAGGAGTAAGTAAGCACTTCATGACGTCAAGGAGAGGAACTTCCACTGAATAGCAACACACCTACTATCATGCGCTGTTTATAGCGAGGACATGACTAGTGCTTAATTCCATAGCCAAACAAAACAAGCCTTTGTTCATTTACTTCTCCATTTGTGCTCGCACGCACACATGAGGATGAAGGTAGCAAGTGAAAAAGCTGCATTAGCACTTGTTGCTGTAGTCGCGATGTCGCTGATGATGATCCCGGCGTTTGGCGGCGGGGCCGTACCAGCTTCGACGACAACAGCCGCTGGTGGGCTGGGCAGAAATAATAGCTGCACCAGGAGCTGCGGCAATATCAGCGTCCCCTACCCGTTTGGCATCGAGCCCGGCTGCTATCACGCCGCCTGGTTCAACCTCACCTGCGACGACTCCAACCAGCCGCCCAAGCTGTTCCTCGGCGACGGCACCGTGCAGGTGCTGCACATCTCTGCCGCAAACAGCACGGTGCGCATCAACAGCCCCGGCGTGCAGTACGAAGATGGTAGCGACCCCACGAACACGACATGGGGGATCGGGCTCCCACAGAGCGGCCCCTACTTCCTGTCGGAGTCGACAAGCATGTTCCAGGCGATAGGGTGCAACATCCAGGTCAGCATCCGGGGGGGCGTGCATAACTACCTGGTTAGTTCGTGCACGGCTATGTGCCCGGCAATAACTCCTCGTAAAAGTCGTTTAGGAAATGGTAGCTGCACAGGTATTAGCTGCTGTCAGGCAGGGATCGTTCTAGGATACTCTTCCTACACCATTCAGAGCAACTCGCTTCCTGACGATGGATCAGTGCCAATCAATCCTCTTTTGATATATATAGTCGACCAGATTTATGAATTCAACGTGGACATGCTTTTCGAGGCAGGGGCAGCTGATATTCCTAGAGCGCTGCCGGCCACACTAGACTGGATAATTAGAAACTCGACGTGTTCTGCAAATAGGACCGCACCCGAATGTCTCAGTACCCACAGTCATTGCCAAGACTCTACAGCCGATGGCCACCATGGGTATCTATGTAAATGTGATAAGGGGTATCAGGGCAATCCTTACGTTTCCGGCGGATGCATAGGTATGCAAACATATCCTTGTATATACATAATTGTATTCTATACTATCTCCTAGCTAGATATATAATATTTGGTTCAAAAGTAAAACTCCTTGCTAATACAAAATGCATTTCTAGATATCGACGAATGCAAATCTCCAAATCAATATGCTTGTTATGGTGTTTGCAAGAATACACCTGGAAGTTTTACATGCCATTGCAAAACTGGCTATACAGGCAACGCTTCCGTTCCAAACGGATGCATAGGTACGTTACCAATTACATGATGCAAATCGAACAGACAATTGCAACTTCTTATTGCTGCTTTTTTTTTCTTTCAATGCACAATGTCTTGGACAACTACATGGCCGTGGTCAAATATTGCTTTTTTACCGGTAACTTATATTATTAAAACTAGAGTATACTCCGTGCATTGCCACATGATTTTTTAAAAAAATAAATCTATTATAATACATAGCGTTACTATATATATTTTGCACACACGTATACATATATTTGAATATGACATTGCTATTTTATTGTACTGCGATCTGATAAAAAATCAGTAAGCTAATAGAAGAAAAACCAATAGAATATTTGATTATATTATAGAAGAGTGGTTGATGAAGCAAATAGCCTATATAGATGACTTGTATGTTAATAGATTAAAAAAATTAATATTTCACATGATAGAGATGACATATGACCATTTTTTTAATTAATAATGAATGACATGGACTTAGTGGGGAATGATATGAACACCTTGTATTGACTTAGTGTGGAATAATATGGACACCCTTGTATTGACATAGTGGGGAATGATGTGGCCTATTGACATAGTAGGGAATAATGTGGACACCTTGTATGAATAGATAGAATATTTGGTGAGGTCATCTAGTGGAGAACGATGTGGACACCTTGCATGAAGAGAGAATTCATCTAGTGTGGTTGGTTTATCTTTATAAGAGTTATATAGATTTATTTAGAGTATCCGATGATATCATGATACTATATATATATATATATATATATATATATATATATATATATATATATATATATATAAAGTGCACTTCAAGACAAACCAATTAATACATTTAATACTATCGAAATATAATGAATTCATATCGTCCCAAATTAGTTCATGCTTTTGTTGTTAAACTGGTTGCTACATATATTTACTCAATGTATGGTATGAGGCTAAGGTTTTGCATTGGAATCATTTGAATAAATAACAAATTACATGGTGTTTCCCAAACTATTATTACAAGTACATGATTATTATTGACATCCTCAAAATTTGAAACTATAAATTTAGGTACCTAATCTAAAAAAATACACAAACCTTGAGATATATAAAGAAGCCACGTACCCTACGTGCATTTTCTTTCGTATCTCTCCTCTCCTCTACTTTATTTGTGGATCTAACTAAAGATGGGATGCGCAATGGTTAATGTGTATTCAAACATCAGAAAGATCTCTAATATGACATTACAACTTTGCAATATATAGAAAAATATATTTATCTTATATTCAAGATAATTATGTGTTATCAAATTATGCTTCATCATGAGTAATCTAGAGATACTATTGACTAGCAAATCTCATATAGCTTTATGCCCCCCCCCCAAGTAACTTGACAAATATATCCTTTCTAACATATAATTTTCGTTGTTTTTTGTCCCTTTAATATGGAGTATGTGCTAGACATTGATGAGTGCAAGCACAAGGAAGCATACTCGTGCTTTGGGATATGCCAAAATTTTCAAGGAACTTTTCAGTGCCAGTGTCCTGAAGGAACATATGGAAATTCTTCCATAAAAGGGGGATGCAATACAATCAAGAATTCCTTCACAGGTTATAACACAATATGTGCAAGATATTATATATTTGCAAGATGTTATATTTTTGCAAGATATTATCTCACAAACTAAACCTTCTCACCTCATTAACAAAACAAATTCGCAACTTGGTATATTATTTTCCTTTTTAATGATAAACATGTCTTGTCATTGTTTTTCTTAGGATTAAGCATTGGGGTAGGAGTTGGTGGTGGAACAACTCTTTTTCTTCTAGCCCTTGGTGGCCCCTACATAATGCGTAAAATCAAATTGCATAAGGTGAAGAAGATGAAACAAAAGTTTTCAAACAAAATCATGGGCTACTTTTGCAGCGATTAATCTCATGCAACACGGACATTGGTCAAAGGATGATAATTAACTTAAGGGATGTAGAGAAAGCAACAAACAATTTTGATACAACACGTGTCATTGGTGGTGGAGGACACGGTGTCGTGTTTAAAGGAATTATAGATCTGCAGGTTGTGGCAATCAAGAAATCGAAGATTGTTGTTCAAAGAGAAATTGAGGAATTCATAAATGAAGTTGCGGTTCTTTCTCAAGTGAACCACAGACATGTGGTGAAGCTCTTAGGGTGTTGCCTTGAGACAGAAGTTCCATTGCTTATCTATGAGTTCATTTCAAATGGAACCCTATGTCATCACCTTCATGTTGAAGGACCCATATCACTACCATGGGATGATCGACTGAGGATTGCAGCAGAAGTTGCAAAAGCGCTATCCTATTTGCATTCAGCTGCTTCAGTGCCAATATTTCATAGAGATATTAAGTCCTCAAATGTACTTCTTGATGATGCTTTAATTGCAAAGATTTCAGATTTTGGAGCATCTAGATATATCCCAACTGATCAGGCGGGAGTGACTACGGCCATTCAAGGAACAATGGGTTATTTGGATCCAATGTATTATTACACGGGCCGCTTAACAGACAAGAGTGATGTTTTTAGCTTTGGTGTTCTTCTTGTAGAATTGCTTACTCGGAAAAAGCCATATGACTATCAATCTATTGATGGTGGCAGTCTTGTTTCACATTTTGTCCCACTTCTAGCCGAAGGAAAATTAGATGAGATAATAGATCCTCAAGTCTTGGTGGAGGATAAGGATAGAGAAGTCCAAGAAGTGGCCACACTAGCATCAATGTGTACAAAATTGAAGGGAGAGGACAGACCTACAATGAGGGAAGTGGAGATGACACTCCAAAATTTTCTTGTTAAAAGGGGGCAGATTGCAAATATCCAAAGGAGTCATGATGGTGCGGATAATACTACGGCTCGATACATGTCAACTGAACGAGCTATTAACGGAACAAGCAGACAATACACCATGGAAGAGGAGATGTTGTTGTCATCGAGCTTTCCACGATGACCTCAATCTATTGTTCTTAGCAATAATGCTTCATGTACTTTTTTTGAGTAAAATGCATCGAGGGTACCTAAACTTTTGACATTTTCCCATGTAGGTACTCAAACTATCAAAACGACTATCTGGATACCTCAACTTTCACCGCGACACACAGCCGGCCTAAATTTTGCATAAACCCCCCTCGTTCATTCTTTTTCTCCCTCTTTAGTCCTTCCATCCTCATCCTCTACCTCCTCCTCCTCCCTTCTCCGCCGTTTCCACCACCACCGGCATCGGCTCCGCCTGCTCTCCACAACCCCCACACCCACCTCGATTCGCGGACGCCCACAGCGCCCTCCACCTCGGCCCCACCCTCCCGATCGCCGCTGAACTCGCGCCGCCACACCACCTCGCGCCCCCACTGTGAGGGCGGGCAGCGCAGCGGGCCGGCGTCGAGGGGGCAAGGGCAGAGCGGCGCGCGGGCGAGCACGGGGAGGCGCCTGCGAGCGCGAGCTCCCTCTGCCACTGCCGGCTGCAAGGACACCATGGGTGAACACCAACCACTCCCCGCGACCGCGAGGGACGGTGCGGCAGAGGCGGCGGGTCCTTTGGTAGATGAGGCGGAGGAGACGGAGGGCAGTGGCGCTCGCTCGAGGGAGGCTCGTGGCAGGGGACATCGTGGGTCGCGTTAGGCGGGCACGGGAGAACGGGGCGAGGGCGGCGGCGAGTGGGGGTGGGGGCCGGGTCCGTGGTCGGGCGCGGGCGCGGGCGGCCCAGGGCCTGAGCCGTGGTGGAGGCGCTGGCGGACGAGGGGAGCTACGTCGACGAGGCGTGGTGGGTGTTGGAGACGACGACGGAGATGAGGATCAGCGACGCGGTTGTCGCTCCCACGGCCGCGGCCGCGAGGGAGAGTGCCCGCGGCAGTGCTGCCGGCATCGACGGCACCGAGAGCGGCATGGCCACTGCCAAGTCAGTACGTCGCACAGGGCAGAGCAGCTGGTACGGTGGAGTGGTGGAGGATCGGAATCGGATGCTCCGGCTCTGAGGGATGAGTGCAGCGAGAGTGGTGGCGCCGCTCCGCGCTGCCATTCCCATGGAGGCAGAGGAAGAGGTTGGTTGGACCGGAGAACAAGGAAAAAGAAAGAGCGATGGGGGTTTATGCAAAATTTTAAGCTGACATGTCTGCCGAAGGACCGGCTGTGCGTCCCGATGAAAGTTGAGGTACCCAAGATAGTCATTTTGATAGTTTTAGTACCTACATGGGAAAACGCTAAAAGTTTAGGTGCCCCCGATGCATTTTACTCTACTTTTTTTATGTAATAATGCTTTATGTACTTAGAGCAATATAAATAAGTAATGCTTCATTTACTTATTTACATTGCTTTATTATTGTTATACTTCATAATTATATTTTATAGTGTAGAGATCACACTTCATATCAATCAAACTCGGAAGCCTATCCTTTGGACAGGGAAGAGTAAACGCATGCAAAATTTAGTTTTTTTTTTGTTGACTACTACATAATATAATTGTCGAAACACTAGAAATATTCTCTCATGATGGAAGAAGTTTGTCCTAGCTAGACTCCTAGTGACACCAGCGGAGCCAAGACCCGGCCACCCTGGGCAGGTGGCCGGGCTCAGCTGGTGAACGTACACATTATGTGTAGAGGCATCGAACAGGTGGTTCCTCAGCGAGTCAGCGTGAGCACTTATACTGTGTACTAATCTGAGGCTGTTAGCAAGTGTTGACGCAAAAGTAGGTCAACACACTATACGTGGGCTTTGGACGCCCTCGAGGTAGCCCAGACGACACATGTAACGCGACGACGCGTGACCGGCAAACCGATCTAGAGATCGATAGGCCGATGTGGAACTCGTCGACGGCCGAAGATAACCAGCATCTTACGCGGTGAAGAGCGGCGAGGTTTACGAGCAAACCAGCAAAGGGTAACCAACGTGCTTACGGGAACGAAGAACCGGCTAGTTTCCGAGCAAACTAGCAAAGGAGCCGTCGAAGCCCTAGCCTGCGAGGGATCTCGTCGGGCAAGGAGGTCGCCGGTTGCCCTAGGTCGGCGGACGAGCCTAGAGCGCCATCCTTGATCGCTGGATCAAGCCATGGGACACACGGAGCTGCGGGATAGAGCAAAGGTAGAAGATAGATTGATCGTGTTGATCGTGTTTGTGTTTTGGGTTCGATTGATTGGATGGGATCAATCGGCCGTGATCCTCTCATATATATAGAGGGGGTGGTCTTATCCCCGTAGGAAACAACTCCAAAGCATATACGACAAGTTTCCCACGTCCAAAATTACCAAAAATCGCGATCCGGATCGGAAGTCGGTCGCACCGGCACGGCCGGACGCGTCCGACGCTTTCCAACGCGTCCGGCGCGTGCGTCCGGCGCTCGGGGCCGCGCGCGGACCTTGCGAACTGCGTCCGGCGCGTCCCGGACGCGTCCGGCCCGCCCTTGCGCGCGCGGAGCTCTGCGCCGCGTCCGTCCGACGGAAACGGACGGGCGTCCGGCGCTCGCGTGCACCCGCGTCCGGCGCCTCGGGTCGCGACCGCCTCAGGTCGCATCCGGCGCGCACCAGACGCGTCCGGCGCGACCTTGGGGTGCGTCCGGCGCTCGTTCAGCGCCGAAGTTGCCCCGTCTCCGCCCGTTTCGATGTGTCGACTTGTATTTCTTTCTTTTGCCAATTTTGAGTGTCAACACATGCCCCCCTGTTTTCAAGTGAATTAGCTCATGAACTTGAAAATACTCTTTACTTGTTAACCAACTAGAAACGATGCCCATCACATCGGCTAACCGGCGACTAAGGCGATGTATACATCGGCCATTTTTTGTTCTAAGGGCGATAAATGTGTCGGCCATTATTTGGAAGAGCACCTTGGGCTTCTTGCCAAACACTTGGAACATACTCCTTAAGAACTTTCCGTTGATTGCTCTTGGGAGATTTATCAACTTTGCATCATCTCCGGCTTATATGAATTTCACAAATTACTTTATGGATCTCCGCAGTCACTTTTGCTTGATCGGATCCTAGGTATTTGAGCGTGAATCATCATAAATCTTCCGATAGAGTTCACCATGTTGCAAAGTATATTTAAATGCAACTCTCCGGTTGATGTTATCAACTTGACGCTAGGATCCTGCAAATTTTATTAAGGGAGTGTTCCAATTCCCTAAATCGGCACTAGAATTACCAAACTTTGAACTAGACCGATTTGAGACACCGTTTGAGAAATCGGTGGCATACCCCTTAGAAGAATTGGTTAATCCATTTGTTACAATCGGTTGAACCAATTTACTTGTACTGTATAGAAAAATATGCATCGGCTATTCTTATATATAAAAGTTGTATCCACCAATGCAATAGCCGGATGCGTGTTGAGCTTTATCATGTTGGCCTTTAATTTTCATGTCTTTGGCCTCAACATGTTTTACACTGCATGGAGTGCAATAACCTCAAGCCGAATAAAAGAATTATGTTCGGCTCTAATGTTTGATGCAAATAAAATTTTAATCGGCTTGATGTCTCAAGTAACGCATACTTTGTAAGAAACAATGATCATGCCAACACCTTAGCCTTATATGCAAGCCGATTAATCAAGATTAAAACTTCCAATGGGCAACAAACATGCTCAACAATAAAATCAGCAATGACTTGACACTCAAATGATTTTTCAATGACTCAAAAGTCAAGTCATATTCAGATAGAGTGTATGCCCACTTGCCTATCCTAACAATGAGGATTAGCCGATGTAAAATGCACACATCAGCTTGGCATGCAACGACACATGTACTTAGTAAAGAATGCTTAGATAAACAAAATACGTGATGAGCATATATATTTTCAGAACCTGGGCATACCTCACTTGGAATCAAGAAGACATCAATCAATATTTATGATGCACCTCTTCTTTTGTCCTCTTGAATCAAAGCAACACCGTTGCACCCTCTTCGGCAATAATATATAATGTGATTGGAGGTTAATTCCCAGATGCACGAAGAATAGGTGGTGTTGATAGAGGACCAACGAGAAGCCCGATTAACTGAATTTATAATCGGCTTCTAATGTTCATTCACACTATATGATGATATGGACCCGATGATCAATCGGCTCTGGAGAGCTTTTCAGCAAGCTTCTCTTTGACAAGCAAATCATATCATCATGCCCCCCGGGCCTAAAAGCCATCAAAGTAAATCATATAGGGGTCTTTTCAATAGCACGATGGTTGCAAGCATTCATCGGCTAGTTGTATGCTAAGGACGATAATAAAGTATCGGCCATATGAATTCATCTACATGAGCACGTATAGCGAAATATTCTATTTCGGCTATCGATTATTGATAAGCATAATAATTCGGCAACCCTCCATAACATGAAGATCCCCAAGGATCAAAATAAGGAACCGAGGGTTGACTATACATACCATGAGATGAATTCCATATAAACCTAGGCGAAGAAGATGGATGATGCGAATACCAAAGATTTTGATGATTTGGTGCAAACCTCCAACTTGGCAATTGTTTCTTGAATCTTCTTCTCTCTTTCGTCTTCATTGCACCACTTGCTTGAGTATCATCCTTTTGAGTTTGAACACTTCCTTTAGGAATCCAAGCTATCCCTTTTTCCTTCAGCTTCTCTGCACTAAGTTTCTACAACTTCTTTTCTTGCCACTTTGGTAAACCGATTGAGCATATCGGTTTTGTTTCAGTTTTGGATAGCGGCAGTCCTTTCTTGTTTTTAGGCACTTTCATATTCTTTTGTTCAGATTTGGCACCTACAATATCAATAGATGATCTTCTTGCTTCTTTGTCATATATAGCCGGATTTTTCAGCAATGTAATCGGCTTTTCAATTGTTGCACTCAAATCTGAACTTTCCTTCTTTCGTCCATCATATTTCACACGGTAAACTTGTTTCACCGCTTTCTTCTTTGGTTGAGCTCCGACCGATTTTGATCAAAACAGTCATTATAAGATGATGGCTTCTTTGAATATCTTGGAGCTGCATACTCTACATAATGTGGCCTAAAATATGATGGAACATGTGCCTCTTCATCAAACCAGCCCCAAGATGAATAAGGAATAAAATATGCGGGCTGTGATGTATAAGACATGGGAATTGGCTGCTCAAAAGGATGATATGTTGCTGCTGCATGAAATTTATTGCCTTGCCAATTCCTCTCTTGATACTTGCGCTTTGGAGGCGATTTTGATGGCTGGACCTTTTTTGACTTATTGGTTGTATTTGCCTTGCTTATCTTCTCATATTTAGCCAAGCTCTTGAGAAGCTAAGCTTCGGTCTTCTATCTTTCTGCTTGTAGTGAGCTTTGCCTCCATTAGCATTGTAAGCATCCTTCTTCTTTTCTCCATCTTGATAGATATGCTCTAAAGAAGGATCTTCGGCTGATTTTCCTTGCTCAATGGGATCAATCGACTTTTGCTCTAGTTGGAGAGATTCCACTTGCCCCCCGGTGTCTTCTAAAATTGAAGCGACATTGCTATCCTCGAAACATGTTCAATTTGCACTTCTTGGACAGCAACTTTGTCTTCACTTGAGGGTTCCTCATCTCTCTTTGAGCACATGAGCCTTGAGTATTGAGTGAATCGGCTAATTCAAGCCGATTTGAAACCTGTTACGCCATCAAGACCAATTGAATCCAATTGGTCTATTTGTCGAGCTTCAGAAAATCTCAATCGGCCTTTATCAATGGCCGATTGTACCATCTGACGAAACATATTGCAGCTACAAGTATTATGATCATAAGAATTATGCCACTTGCAATATGTAAGCTCTTCTAAGTTTTGAATTGATGGCAAAGCATTGTGATCAGCGATTCTAATAAAATTATTTTTAAGCAATATATCAAATACATGATCACAAAAAGTAAGGTCAAAGGTGTACTTTGATTTCTTCAACCGATTCTTAAGTGGAGTCGGTTTTAAAGCTAGGCAAACGAAGGGATCGAGATTTGACATCAATCCATTCGGCCACACCTTTGCAACTATTTTTAGGAAGCTTTAAGTTTGACAAACCAACACCATCGGCCTTACCATGTGGCATGATTTGTTGGCCGATAGAATCTGAATTTGTCTCATTTTCAACAAATATAATGCTATTCCTAATCGGTCTTTTCCAACTATTTACAAGGATATCTCTAATAGATGCGAGTTGAAATAGTTTGACCGGATTGGAATTTAAGCAAAACATTTGTGTCTTGTACCTCGTTGATCGTGTTGGAGAGATGTGAATTCTTGATTTGAATGATGTTACTTTCCTTCTCCAAGGAACAATCAACAATAGATGCGGAATATCCAAAGACGCATCGGCGGAAGCCATGCGAGAACCAAAGAAGTCGGTTGAGCCGATTGGAAATCGGCTAGGCCAACTTGGGCACTAGCAACAGTGGAATCGGTTTAGCCGACTTGAAAGCCGGCTTAGCCGATTCGAGGTCAGAGAGATGGTCAATTTTGCTGACTCGGAAGATACTGATCGGCCTAGCCAGTGTGTAATCGGCTTATCCAACTCGGAGCAAGCGGGCAACCCTCCTTTCGCGGGAGCTTGATCTTCACTAATGACATAGTAATCACTAGATAAACGCACGACTCCTTTAGCTCTGAAAAGTCAAGTCTAGCCGGTTTTCGACGCTTCTCATGTTTTTACGTAGCAAGACTTGCTTTTTGAGTGCCCCCTAGCAATCCACTTTTGGCCGATGGCTTAATTGTGATCGGCCTTTTCTCATTAAACGACCAAATTGTTCATAGAATAAATCCTCTAATTGCGACCATAAACAAATGTATTCGGGTAAAGATGTAAACCATGTAAAAGCAATACCGGTAAGAGATAAAGGAAAATTTCGAATTTTCATATAGTCTTCATCACCGGCATGTGCAAAAGCCACCTGCAAGAGATATGTAGAAATATGTTCCGCGGTTTTATCATCTTCACCACTGAATTTTTCAAATTTAGGTACCCGCCATCGACTAGGAGATTTGACATAGTCCATAGCTAATATATATGGCCTGTGATAAGTAGGTACCTGCCATTTAGAGGAGCCACATGGATTTCTAGTGTGGGCTAAATTTTCTTCAGTTCGGCTAGAGCTACAAGTAGCATATGAAGCCGAATCACAAGTAATGACTTTCTCACACTTTGATGCTTTCTCACTAATTCGGTTTGAGTTAGTAATAACATGGGAAGCCGAATTGTAAGAAGTACTCTTAACATACCTTGCTGATTTTTTATTAATTCGGCTAGAGTCACATGAAACCGAATTATGAATTAGAGCATTGGCATAAGGTGCTGAACTTTGAGAGTAATTGGCTAAATAATTATTATTGTCATAGCCAATTCTCTCATCCATCGGCATGTCTTGTGGTGAAACCACATAATCTGAACTTATAGCCGATGAAAAAGGATTTACATGTTGTATATTGCTAGACGAATCAAAACATAATAAATTTCCAGCAAGCATCGGCTCTTGATCATGATATTCACAACTAGAAGAATTAGCCGATGTAACATATCTAATATCATCGCTAGCAATATCAACATGGCAATTTATATCACTTGCAAAATAATTATAAAAATCATTGCATGTATTTGCAAGTTGGACCTCGGGATCACTTGCAAAGTAATTATAAAACTCATCATATGTATTTGCAAGTTGTACCTCGAGTTTATTGGAGTAATAATGCGACGAATCACCTTGGTACTCCATCTGTATATTCTGCAGAAGCTTTGGATTTTCTTGAAGTCCAGAAGTACACCGATTCACGCGGGCAGCAAGATGTAGCAGATTCCCTTGGTACCTGGAGAACGACCTTCAGATGACCTGATTCTCTCCACGTGATGACTTACTGGAAAGAGCTCTCCGTATATTGTCTTTAAAATATATAATAATATATGCCAATTAACTTAGCTCCACGACAACTATGCCCTGGAAAGCAATATATGCACGCTAGTAGCCAAACAGCAAGCTGCAATTTTGTACTTCGTCGTATGGAACGTAACTTGATGCAAGGCGGACGCAATCGGCCTTATCGGGGCCTGATTCCTTGTCGGACACGTAGACGAACGGGATCGGCTTTAGGCCGGATTTCTCGTCGGACCACGAGACAACAGATTGCAATCGGCCTTGCGGCCAGATTCCATGTTGCCGATGATAGATGCAATCGGCTAGGAGGCCAGATGCTCTGATGACTACGTGAAAGAAAATAGCAGATCAATATGAATAAGGCTAGGGCAGATAGATTCGGCAGCAAATTAAGTAGAGCCGAAGCAATCGTTCCCAGGCGGAGTCGCCAAAAAGTATGTTGACGCAAAAGTAGGTCAACACACTATACGTGGGCTTTGGACGCCTCGAGGTAGCCCCGGACGACTTGTAACGCGCGACGACGCGGCGTGGCCGGCAAACCGATCTAGAGATCGATAGGCCGATGTGGAGCTCGTCGACGGCCGAAGATAACCAGCACCTTACGCGGTGAAGAGCGGCGAGGTTTACGAGCAAACCAGCAAAGGGTAACCAACGTGCTTACGAGAACGAAGAACCGACTAGTTTCCGAGCAAACTAGCAAAGGAGCCGTCGAAGCCCTAGCTGCGAGGGATCTCGTCGGGGCAAGGAGGTCGCCGGTTGCCCTAGGTCGGCGGACGAGCCTAGAGCGCCATCCTTGATCGCCTGGATCAAGCCATGGGACAGCACGGAGCCTGCGGGATAGAGCAAAGGTAGAAGATAGATTGATCGTGTTGATCGTGTTTGTGTTTTGGGTTCGATTGATTGGATGGGATCAATCGGCCGTGATCCTCTCATATATATAGAGGGGGGTGGTCTTATCCCCGTAGGAAACAACTCCAAAGCATATACGACAAGTTTCCCACGTCCAAAATTACCAAAAACGCGATCCGGATCGAGTCGGTCGCACCGGCACGCCGGACGCGTCCGCCGCTTTCCAACGCGTCCGGCGCGTGCGTCCGCGCTCGGGGCCGCGCGGACCTTGCGAACTGCGTCCGGCGCGTCCCGGACGCGTCCGGCGCCCTTGCGCGCGCGCGGGGCTCTCTGCGCCGCGTCCGACGGGAAACGGACGCGTCCGGCGCTCGCGTGCACCCGCGTCCGGCGCCTCGGGGTCAGCGACCGCCTCGGGTCGCATCCGGCGCGCACCGGGGCGCGTCCGGCGCGACCTTGGGGTGCGTCCGGCGCTCGTTCAGCGCCGAAGTTGCCCCGTCTTCGCCCGTTTCGATGTGTCGACTTGTATTTCTTTCTTTTGCCAATTTTGAGTGTCAACAGCAAGCAAGCAAGTTATTTTTTTCTCTCGATAGCCCTTTGTTCTGGTGTATCTCACATAATTTTTCACTTTATTTGTGACATGTATTTTGTAAATTAAACCGCTAAATGAAACTAGGGGACACTAAATCACTACTGGAAAATTGTACTTTGTGGAGTGCCTGGGGCTTTGCCGAGTGCAATATTTCGGGACACTAAAACGACGCCAGACACGTCCGATGTGTTCCGTCGAATGCGTCCGCCACTTGTATTTTTCTGGCCCGATGGGTAACAGTTGGATTTCAAGGCTTGGCCTATAAATATCATGTTGGCCGGCTTGGAGAGCTCTCTCTTGCCTATTCTAACATTCTAGAGCATACTTTGAGCTAAAGAGACTCCCTCCACTCCTCTCGTTGCTTTGTTGATTGATTCAAAAGATAGTGAGTGAGATTCAAGTGCATTTGCTTAGTGTTTGAATCTAGAGACACTTGTTCTTCATGATTGTTGCGGATTTCTTGTTACTCCTCGATGATTCCCGTCACCGTAGATGGCTTGGTACAATGGAGGTGTTGAGCTCGAGTTGGAGATTGTTCGAGGCCACACCGGTGGAGCTTGTGAGGGGTTCTTGAGCCTTCCCCGTGGGAGATCGCAATTGGCTACTCTAGTGGATTTCTCGTGGCTTGGAGGATCCCCATCTTGTGTCGATAGTGCGGCATCCGCTGTGGGCTTGGCGTGGAGAGCCAATTTAGCGTTCACATCACCAAGTGGGTGTATCGCCACAACGAGGACTAGCTTGCCGGGAAGCAAGTGAACCTCAGTAAAAAATCTTTGTGTCAATTGATTGTCGAGGTGTTCCTCTTGTGTTGCATTGCTTGTCTCCACAGTGATTGGCTCATCATCTTCTCATCAACGGCGGTATAACAATCCAGTCCTCTCTTGCACTTACTTTCATAGGATTGCCTTGTGTAGCTCTAGTTGGTATCTTAGCTCTCTAGTGGTAATTAGTGTTACTAGCTTCTTCACTAGGAGTAAGGTAGCTTCTTAGCTTTGTTGGTATGACTAGAATTCATAGCCTCTTGATAGAATTGTTTAGGTGGCTTGCAAGGCTTAGTTTTGCTAGTGCTAGGTTGCCTCGCCATCTTAAGTACTAACCGGTTTGTTGAGTACTTTGCAAGAAATTTTTATAGGCTATTCACCCCTCTAGCCAATTAGGACCTTTCATTGATGCGGCCCGCCCCTCCCCAGCCTGTCGCCGCCCCTGCCTTGCCCACGGTCGGCTTGGAAGAGAAGGAGGAGGAGGTACTTGGGAAGAAGAAGAAGGAAGTAGAAGAATGAAGAACAAGGAAGAAAAAGAGGAAGAAAGAGAAGAAAAAGGAAGAAGGATAAGGAAAGAGGAGAAGGGGAGAGGGGGAGGAAGCCGAGGTAGAGGGGAGGAGGAGGTGCCTTGACCGTTTTCTTCGCATGGCCATCCCGTCGATGCCCTCGCCGTCACTGAACCAGCTACAAACTTGAAAATATCAACCCCTTCTTTGCTTGTCGGCCTTGTGCTGTTGTGCTTATCGGCCTTCATGCTGTTGTGATGTCGCCCTTTGTGCCATTGTGCTTATTGGCCTTCATGTTGTTGTGATCATCGGCCATCGTGCCTTTGTTTCTTGCAGGGGAGGTGCTGCCCGAATTTTGAACTAATAGTCTCGTGTTTCTTCTTTTGCAAAGCAGGACCAGGGGATCTGGATTACCTAGGCGACCGATTGTTTTTGTCGGTGTTGTGGGTCTGCCTCAACTGTGTCGCCTTGCCACTGCGTTCACCTCGCCACTGTCCCACTAGCCTTACTCCACCGACACCCTAGGTATAAATTACCTCTCTTCCCGTATGTTTGTAGGAGCCTGCGTGTAACCCATTTAGGCATCTCCGGTCCGAAAGAGATACAGATGGGGGTATGTAGGTCTTTGCATATCTACGACCGTATCTATTTCGGATTGCCCACGTTTTTTGGACAACCCGCGGATGCATATATAGATGGGTTAGTTTCCATGGCCGCTCCGATCCGAGATGGGGTTTCGACATCACCCCCCTGTTGTTCTCCAGATACATACTCTCCCTTGCAGGACATGTATCGAGAGAACAGCAGGGAGTTGCTGAAAAAATTCCATCTCGAATAGGAGCGTAGCATGGAAACTAACCTCACCTACGGATCCGCGGGTGGGACTAGAACCTATTAGAGAGTAGGGACATCGCATAGATGCAATTAATGGTCACTCAAATGTGTCGATATGTCTGTTAAAGAATGGAGGACCGTGAGTGGATGTACACACTCCAGAGAGACGAGCATGATTATGACTTGCTGTTTATAGTCAAGGTCGAAGAATTCTTAAAGCATGCATTTGGCAAGAGTGCTGGAGGCCATTCTCTAGTGGTTTGTCCCTGCAGCAGTTGTGACAATAGAAGAAGGAAAGATAGGTTAACCATGGGTAAACATATTGTGAAGTTTGGATTTAATTATTACAGGCTACCACCGGTGGATCCACCATGGTGAAGCCAATCATATCAGGAGGAGGTGGTGAGACCACGGCTCGAGGCTTTTGATGATGATGTCGGGGTAGCTGACATGCTGGATGACACTCACCAAGCTCGGTTCACGGAAGGACGTGATAAGGTAGGGATGGAGGCTGCCATAGATGCCTTCTAACTGATGCTGGACTCAGCATAGAAACCCCTTCACAATCATACTATTGTTTCTTAGATGGATGCCATTGGTCGCATAATGGGGTTGAAGGCCAAGTTAAACCTAGGTCGAGAAGGCTTCGACAAGATGGTGGCCGTGTGGAGCAGCATGCTACCGTCGACACACATTATGCCGAAGAACTTGTATGGGTAAGAGAAGCTGCTTCTTGCACTGAAGATGTCGTATGACAAGATACATGTGTGTCCGAAGGGGTGCGTCCTATTTAGGGAAGAAAACACGGATGCAAAGTACTTCCCGAAGTGTAAATCCTCTAGGTACATGGCGGTAGACTCAGGCGATGGCCAGAAGAGGCAGCGCTAAAGATCCCCATGAGAGTCCTGTGACACCTTCCATTCCTGCCGAGGCTCCAACAACTATTCATGACCGAGGAATCCGTGAAACAGTTGACATGGCAGAAAAACGGCACGCAGTACAATCCTGAGAAGATGGTACATCCATCCGATGCTGATGCATGGAAGTACTATAATGCATGGCATCCTCTCAAAGCAGAGGAGGCTCGTAATGTACGTGTTGTGCTGGCAACAGATTGGTTCAATCCATATGATATAATGGCTCACATGTTGGCCCGTGTTCATCCTCCCCCAATCCCCCCCCGACGTCTCTTTTCAACGGCATACAGTGTTCTTGTCATTGATAATTCCTAGACACCTGGGGAGTCATATGGGTGTCTTCATGAAGCTTGTGATAGATGGCTTGGGTCAAAGGGGTGTGGACATACGACCGAGCTATGAAGACAAGCTTCAAAATGCACGTCTGGTACCACTACTCCCTGCATGACTTCCTGGCGTATGCATTAATGTGCGCCTGGTGTGTTCAGGGGAAGTTCCTATGCCCAATATGCAAGGAAGTTCTGAGGTTCACATGGTTGAAGAAGGGTGGCAAGTATTTGTCGTTCAACAAACATCATCAATTCCTCCCTGACCATTCATTCAGAGAAGACATCAAGGACTTTTACGAAAGGTGTCAAAGTGATGGAGCCTAGACCGCACTTGTGGACTGGGGCTAAGGTTCGTGCTTGGATAGATGCTCTCTTGCCCAATGAAGAAGGTGGTTTTGTGGGATATGGTGAGCAACATATGTGGACTCATAAATCCTGCTTGATGAGGCTCCCCTATTTCGACGACCTCCTATTGCCCCATAACATTAATGTCATGCACACCAAAAAGAATGTCGCTGAGGCACTTTGGGCAATGCTCATGGACACTAACAAGTCTAAGGGCAACCCTAAGGCTATAATGGACCTGGCGATGTTGTGTGATAGGTCAAACCTGAGATGCGGCCTCCTGCAACAGGAAAGCAGTGGGAGAAGGCCTAAGGCCCCCTATGTCTTGAAAACCGATCAAAGGAGGGAAGTACCTTGATGGATCAACAATTTAATGTACCCTGATGGGTATGTCACGAATCTGAGTAGGGGTGTGAACTTAGACAAGCTGCGAGTCAACGGGATGAAGAGTCATGGCTACCACATATGGATTGAGCGGATACTTCCATCGATGGTTCGGGTCCATCTGCCTGAGCATGTCTGGCTAGTGCTGGCAAAGTTGAACTACTTCTTCCACCAGATTTGTGGCAAGGAGCTATGTAAGAACGTCATTACAGAGCTAGAAAAATGGCACCTGAGTTGGTCTGTGAGCTGCAAGATCTTTCCACTCGACTTCTTCTTGTCGATGCAGCATCTGATTGTGCACCTCCCGAACGAGGCACAGATGGGGGCCTGTGCAGGCCCGTTAGTGCTATCCAATCGAGAGACTATTCACAAGAAATGTACAAATAAAGCTAGAGTTGAGGCTTCCATTGCAGAGGTAAGTCTTCGGGAGGAGGTTGCAAAAATCAAGACATCTTACTACAAGCTGAACCTTCCTAGCAAGCATAATCCATCCCCTCGTTACAATGCTGGCGAAGTTGAATCGACCCTCAGATTTTCAAAGGCCAACTAGGCAGCACAAGTGGATCGACCCCCAAGAGATTTGATCCAGAAGAGTGGCGCAGAATCACACTATATGTGTTCACCATCCTTGTCGGGGTTGCGCCATTTATTTAGTAAGTTCTCCACGAACTTGTTTCAATACAACGTCACTATTCTGTATCGAACCCCATTGATTCACTTTGGTACAAGGAATTTGTTCATCAAGAGTGGCATCAATCAAGGGATCCTACCCTGCACGGACATGATACACCCTTCTTTCAGAGGGTGCGGTAGCTGGGAGGCCTGATTTCATTTCTTGGTTCAAACAAATGGTACTTTCCAATTTAGGTCATACATTAATTGATATTCCTTAACTCGTATGTTCCAATAGTATAATGATGTATCATGCTTGAGCTTGCAGGTGCATACCAATGTGTCCATGAGTGGCAAGTTGAGACAATTTACAAACGGCTTCAGAAATCATATACCGGTTATGACGTGAATGGTATCGCTTCAACACGTGACTCGGCCCGGTCGGAAAACCACCAACAGCCAAGTTTTTACGCCGGGCACTAATGGTGTCGGATACTACAGAATAACTGAGATATATGAACTTGAATATGAGGGCCAAGTAGGTACCTCTTAATCTTGTCATATTCAAGTGCCACTGGTGACTGGTTTGATCCTGGACGAACGAGACGGACCCCTCATCTTGGGCTAGTCGAGATTAGACATGATTCCACCTATAAAGGCAAGATGTCTATATTGTGGCTCAACAGGCTATGCAGGTGTATCATACGCCATACGTGTGCCAAGATAAAGACCATATTAAGGGTTGGTCTATTGTGCACCAGGTATCTTCGCACAGTAAACTAGCTGTTCCAAATGATGAAAATTACACCTTCAACACAAACACATATGATGGAGAGTTCTATCAAGCAGATGTGCTACAAGAGAGCTTTGAGATATTCTTACCCGATGTGACCTGGCCTAGCCGGCTTTCCCCTAGGATTGCATTTCCATATTAACCTACTAGTCTACTATCAATAGATAAACAAAATTCTGGTTTTGAGTTTTTTTTTTGAAGTCTCCTCTGCTCTTGTGCTCATTTATTTCTGAGGTGGTGTGTTAGTAACAATGTCCTAAGCTATTTTACTCATCCTATCCGTGCCTATGCTGCTGGAAGTGCTTTTCAGAAGACATAATGTTTCAAGACATATAAAAAGAGGCATCCCCACTTTCTGCTTTCTGCAAATCAGAGTGGAAATTTTGGCATGCTTGAAGTGTACCAAAGCTGCGCTGGACTGAAATTTCGTCATAGTCTTTATAGACTACACAGCGTACCATTCGGGGGTTTTAAATTTGACACATTGACACAATATTAGGAGTTTTTTCCCCTCATCTCTTGTGAAATTGGCTAGTTTTATTTTACTGATTTACTCTATGTGTCTCTGCTGGTCCATCCTTTTTCTTTCCTTTCCCTATGCCCCTGCTTAGGCTTGTTTACAATTAACCCTTTCACTTTCTCTAATCCAAATGACATAGAAAAACTTAGGGTGGATTACCCACTAATATGAACCAATAGAAGTGGCTTTCTGTTCTCATTTCATAATTTGGCTCTAGCCTTCGGATTAGAGTCTTGTGGTCTTGATTAGAGTTTTCATAGTTTCTATAGCTCATTGGTTTCTATAGCATACGCTGCCTTAATAAATTCATTTGCATTTTATCATATTGCAAGGGAATAAAACAAACTTAATTTAACTGACACCTTGTTATCCATTTGTAGTGTAAGGGTTGCCTTGATAGCCAGCACAAACATAGCTACTGTAGTTTCAACAAAAGTTGTTACTGGAATGCTGATTACCCAGTCTAGCAAAGCAGGGAGTGCTACTTCACGAGTTCGGAGTTCCATTTAGCTATGTAAACAGAGGTCAGAGGAAATAGCTGATTACATATTATAGCAAGTCAGGAGGGCTGCTGGTGCTACAAGACATGGACTGTATAAACAAAATATCTTATGTCAATGCCTGGATCATCCAGATCACATGGACTATGATTTTATAGGAAATGAAGCCTTTTGGAATGGGGAGCACCTGACAAGAAAAAGCAGGTATCGACTGAGTTGTGCCTGAAATACACGAGCATTTCAGGACCCTCGCGCAGAAAGTGAAGCTGGAATTGATGGTGAAATTATCCTCTCACATGGGTGGAATTTCACATTTTTGCACGACAGCACCATGAGCTTGTTCCTATATGATTTGCAGACTTTGACATTGCTGATCACCAAGTCTAGCAAGGCAGGGAATGCTGCCTGGTGGGTTAGGTTGATAATAACTCTGATGGTACATGAACACTTTAAGCTATGTAAAGTAAGGAACACAGGGCATCAGGACTCAGGAGGCTCATTTTTTATGCTGCAGGAAGTGAAGCCTTCTGGAATGGCTGCTTTACAGCAGCTAATTCCAGAGCACTTGCTGAGAGTAACTCAAAATTTGGGCTCAGTGTACAACTAAAAAAAAGTTGTACACTGAGCCCAAAATTCCAGCAGCTAATTCCAGAGCACTAAGGTGTGAAAAAAGTTCTGTTACCTATTTGGCTTAAATTTTTTTGAAGTTGCTTATTCGACCTCAAAGTAAATTTTAATTAATTTTACGTCCTTCCGTCAGTTTTGAGGAGTTATCGGCGTTAAGTGGCATGTAAGAAGACAATTTTACCCTGGGGTAAAAAAAACAAAAAAAAACAGCATACTTTGCATACGGCTTGTCGGTTTGGCACCGAAAAGAGTTATCATGATATACGGGTACTATGTCACAGTGTCTACTCTCGTGCCAACAATAGCTGCGTCTTGTAGACTTGCAATATAATTTGGAAGCAAGCAAGCAAGTACGAAATAACGCAAGCTAGCTAAAGTTTAACACATTTCCTAACTGCTGGTACATGCTGATCGAGACGACGTACTTCAGAATCTTTGAAATCTAACTATAGGATGCCGTTTTTTTTTCTTTCACACGTTTCGGTCGGGAAGGGGTCATGGGCGCGGCCAACAAATGGGTCGAGTGAGATATTGATGGGTGAGGGCTATTTTGGACTTTTCCCATGTCCTAGAGTGGGAGTTCTAACGGAAGTGGCTAACGGAGCTGACAGAAGGCCAAAATTTATTTTGAGGCCAAATAAGCAACTTTAAAAACATTAGGCCGATAGGTAATCGAAACTTTTTTCAAGGGCCAAATAAGCAATAAGCTCTAATAAAAATAACAAGTTCTCTGTTAAATCTTTGTATAATGCCCTGACTTGTTCTGATGTAGGAAGTGATCATAGAATTATTTGGAAAGGCACGCGTCCATTTGCTGGCCGCTGTTGCCACTGTCTGCTACCGCGGAATGCTGGCGCAGCACTCAGGAGCCGGCTCCATTTGCTACTCTTGTGGAGCAGCAACGCTGCCGCCATCGGCGCTGCGCTCCGCTCATTCGTTCGCCCCGGCGACGCCGCCGTCGCCGGGGCAAAAGGCTGAGTAGGAGATGAGATAGAGGGCCGGGCTACTTTGCAAATAATCAGGGTTATTTGAAAAATTGAGGAGTATTATGCAAAGAGGATAATTCTATTCGTCAGGATGGCCCACACGGACTGCTCGGCCAAGCCCGGCACGGCCCGCAGTGACCGGGACAGGCATGAGCGCCGCCGTGACTCCTGGGCCATAACGAAGAGGGCTTCGTGCATGTCTACCAGGCCGATTTGTGGGCGAGGCTGGCCCGATAAGCATGGCCTGCCAAGGAGGCCGGACCAGCCCGAGGCCCACTTCATCAGCAGGGAAAGAGAGGACTGGCCGCTGGCGTTGTAGGTCGCGAAGACGATGACGGTGTCGGGCAGCGCAACCGCGTCAGGCCGTGGAGGCGGCCACGGAGGCACGAGGCGGTAGAGAGGGCCGGGTTCCAGGGTTCGCCTGGGCCAGTCGCCACCGTTCGCTGCCGCCGCTGTACAGTACGACTACCCCTGCATGCTCATGAAGAGCTCAAAAACGCGGTCGAGGTTTGGTGATCCTGATCCTCCTCTTTGTTCGATTTGATTTCTGAATGCACCTGTAAGTTTCAGCTATGTACTTTAATCTATCCAATTCAGTGTTTTAATTTTACATTGAAAGTTTGGAAATTAGAGTTGAAAGCAGGTACATAACTCTTGAATAATACATGTTATTTTTTTCACGAGCAGACATATATGCCCGTATTTTATTAAATAATAATACATGCTACTGTTATATTAAATTTACAGCAAACATTCTGCTGGTGCAAGTGCAACCAATAGTACTAGTACGGTAGTACCTGACATTCTGTACAATTCTACACAATAAAACTCACCTGAAGAACACTTCTATCAGGTTCCCATCAGCTATCCGGAATTCAGTTACAAATACAATTCGTTTCCCTTTCTGGTTTGAGCTGTCTCGTTGGATACTGCTTCTCTAGTATATTTCTTTAATTAATCGTGCAACATCATCGAGGATAACGTGCAGACAGCAGTATTTCCTCTTCCATGCTGTATTGCCGGCTTGCTTCCTCCATCTCCCTGGCGGACCCTCCTGCATTTGCCATAGTACATGGTCGAGCAACGCAGTACTTCTCAAAGCTCCTTGCTGGAGTGAGCTTCTCTGAGCCTGCTTGCAGACTCTCCAGCTCCATCTCCACCTGCCTCATTGTTGGTCTTTCTTGTTGTGTCAATAGGGTGCACCTCGCAGCAAGCTCAGCAACTTCTTGGACCCTTCCGTCTTCCTCCTCCATGATCTGTGTATCAATTATCTGCACCAGATCTCCCTCCATTAAGAGCGAGTGGAACCGCGCAACGAGGCTGTCACCATTACAAGTGAAGATGTATGGCTTCTCCCTGGTAAGCAACTCTATAAGAAGAACCCCAAAGCTGAAAACATCGCTCTTGTCTATCAATTTACCGGCATAATAGTAGGCAGGGTCTACGTAGCCCATGGTTCCTTGAATGCTGGCAGTCACTTCTGTCTGGTTAAGTGAGATGTATCTTGAGGCTTCAAAGTCTGATACTTTTGCAGTTAAATTGCCGTCAAGAAGTATGTTAGAAGACTTGATGTCCCTATGAAATACCGGTACCGACGCAGCGGAGTGTAAGTAGGCCAGAGCTCTGGCAACTTCAAGCGCAATCCTCAGTCGATCATCCCACGACAGCTTTGACAGGCCTTTAGTATGAAGATGATGACTAAGGCTGCCATTTGAAATGAACTCGTAAACCAGTAGCGGCACTTGTGCCTCGAGACAACACCCAAGGAGCCTCACAACGTTCCTATGGTTGATTTGAGAAAGAATGGCCACCTCATTTATGAAATCGTCGATTTCTTTCTGTATTACAATCTTCGATTTCTTGATCGCGACAATGTTTAGGCCAAGGATTCCTTTGTACACGGTTCCGTGTCCTCCAACGCCAACCTCATTAGTTTTGTCAAAATTGTTTGTTGCTCTCTCTAGCTCTTCCAAGGTAATAACCATCCTTCCAGCGATGTCTCCGTTTTGAGATATTAATTGCTGCAGCAATAGGCCATGGTTTTGTTCGAAGAATTTTTCCTTCATTTTTCTTGCCTTCCGTAGCTTCAACTTATGAACACTTATAGCCAGAAGTACAAGAGTTGAGCCAACCCCAACCCCTAGACCAACACAAAGTGCTGCAATAAATACATGGAACACTGAGAGATGTCCATGATTAATTTCTATTTCAGGTTTGTGCAAAAAAACTAGTAAATTTATATTGAAATGGTAAGAAATAGTGTGGGTACAGCATAACATCTAGATCTCCTTGTTTGCTACTCAGAAAAAAAGACCATGAATCATCTTACACTAATTTGAAACTGGTTCGTTATAATCCATTCCTTTAGCATTATTTTTAACAAAACATATTATTTTAAAAAGTAAATCCTTTAAATTTGAAATGAAACAGATGTCATTATCATAACTATTTGGTTCAGTTCTTAGAGAAATATAAAATTATGCGATACCAACTTCTAACTTGTTATTTGTACCTGTGTAGGACTTCTTCTTGCATCTTCCCTTTTCCTTAGGATTCCCATGTGTCCCAGATGGACACATGCACTCAAATGTTCCAGGGTAATTTATGCATTCACCATAGCATTGGTAGACTTCTGGGTGCGCACATTCATTGATGTCTGACAAAATCACAGAAAATTCTCAATTATGTTATGTAGAGGTTATGTAAGTTTTAGACAATCATATCCTGGCACATATATACATTTGCACCCATTTTTCTAGAACACGCCTAGACGTGTACATTTGCACCCATTTGTGATTGAAGGATTGTCTATGTAGCCAGTAGGGCAATAGCACTCGAATCCACCCTGTGTGTTCTTACATTCACCAAAGCATTGGTAGATTTCCGGAGATAAACACTCATTTTGATATCTATACAAATCAGAGAGCAAGACATTGCAAACTTAGTGCATACTCCCTCAATTCCAAAATAACCGACTTTATAGGAAAAAGGTATCAACTCATTTGTATCTCTAAGTAAGTTTATTATGAACATAAATATTAGTTCTTTTTATTATACATTTAATCAAACTAAAAAAATACTTTCTTGAAAATAAAGATGTGCAGTTATTTGGAATGGAGAAAGAATTTTTGGAACAATATCCACTGATGACATCAAGTCTTACCTTGGCATCCATCTGTGATGTATGGATTGCCCTCGTACCCAGCCGAGCAGCGGCAGATGTAGCCTCTGTGTGCCTCGGCGGTGGAGTTCTGGCAGTAGCTGTGGCTGCTGCGGCACTCTGGCGCCAGCGCGTCCACCGGGCACGTCGAGTTAGCGTCGCCGATCACCCAGTCCAGCACGGCAGGGAGCGCCGGCGGCGGCAGGTGCTTGGCCGTGACGTTGTTGATCGTGATGTTCAGGCCGCGCTCCGCGATGTACAAGATGTTGGTGCGGCCGATCGCCGCGCCGTTTGGGAGTTTCTCCGCCCAGACGGCGTACGTGGCGTAACCGACGGGGACGGTCGCCTCGCAGCAGCCGACGCCGGAGCACCCGCCGTCGTAGTAGACGGTGTGTCGTTGCGCCAGCGCACCCGCAACCCCATCGCCGACGGGCAGAGTGCCGAGCAGGCGCTGACGACGGTGCCGCCGCCGTTGCAGGCCACGACCACGAGCTTGTTCCGCTCCTCGGAGAGGAAGTACGGGCCGGCTTGACGGAGCCCGCCGACGCCCCACGTCGACGTGCCGGACCGGAGCACCAGGTCGCTGATGTTCACGTAGCCGCTGCTGATCCGCAGCGTGCCGTTGGAGAGGAATATGTCCGTGACCTCAGTGGCGCCGTCGCCGAGGAACAGCCTGGGTGGTTGGAAGAAGCGGTCGCAGATGACGTCGAAGCCGTCGCGGTAGCAGCCTGGCTCGACGCCGAACGGGTAGGCGATGCTGATGTTACCGCAGCTGGTGGTGCAACTGCTGCGCCATGGACCATCTGCCGTGGCCGGCGCCGCCGTGGCACCGGACGGCCGTGGCAACGCAGCAGCTGCAGCTGCTGCTGCCACCGCAAGGGAAATTAGCAGAGAAGCCATTGATGGATCGGTGTAGCTTCGTATGCATGTCTACAGCTATTTATGCTTCCTATCCTACACGTACGATGATGCAATCAAATGGTATTTTTTTTTTTTTACTGTCTTTCGTGAGCTAGTTCGTCATTGTAGGCAGGCGATATGTTATGGTCTGCCAGAATAATGTTATTCGTGTTGGGCAGGCAGTAGTTTAGTGCTTCAAGTCACAGTAATAAGTGGTTAGAAACCTCTGGTCTCTGTGACTGCCTGGCTTTCTGAAATCTGAAGAACAACTGTTATTTCAGCGTCAGCACTGACAACAAAATGAATGTTGTTGGTTCAGACAAAAAGAAACAGAGGAGTATACTTGCTTGGCTTCTTCCTTGTTAGCAACTCAACAAGCATGACACTTATCATCTGAATATTTCTTTCGTCAATACCGATATTAATTTCAGTAACCAAACTATATTAAATAGCTGAAGGAAATATCAGTTGCATTAGCTCAAGATTCTAGATTCAAGTCCAATACTCTGCTTTTAACTCCTTTTTTCTTTACATGCTTACAACAAACTATAAAGGAAACTGATAACTTTATATGACCAATGAATAAATACAAAGCACATAACTATAATGTTTATAATATTCATGCAAAGGTAACAAAAGATATACAAAATCGGTAATATGACAGCAAATGAAGTTCATCGTTGCTCACGGTCGCACAAGTTCATCGGGGGTAGTTTGCCGACAATAGTATTTCCTCTTCCATACTGTATTTTCTGCTTGCTTCATTGGATATCCGTTGAGTTGGCATGTACAGGACTAGGTTTTCATCCTCGTTGGCCCTTTCTGGCATAATGCATGGGACATGCTTCTTCTTCGTTATCAAGTTTTCAAGTGTTATCTCCACTTCTCTCATTGTAGGCCGCTCTTCTCCCCTTAGTTTAGTACACGTTGATGCTAGTATAGCAACTTCTTGGACTTCTCCATCTTCCTCTTTCATGGCTTGAGGATCTATTATGTCGCATAGGTTTCCGTGTGCTAGCAACTTCATAAAATGTGAAATAAGACTATCATCATCATTAGACCTGTAAAGGAACGGTTTCTTCCTTGTGAGCAACTCTATAAGAAGAACACCAAAACTAAAGACATCACTCTTATCTGTTAATCGTCCTGTATAATAGTATGCTTGATCTAAGTAACCAAATGTTCCTTGCACAAGTGTAGTTATTCCTGTTTGATCAGTTGTGATGTACCTTGAAGCTCCAAAGTCTGATACCTTTGCTGTTAACCTATCATCAAGAAGTATGTTGGAGGATTTAATATCTCTATGGAATATTGGCACTGAAGTTGCAGAATGTAGATAGGATACAGCTCTAGCAACTTCAAGTGCAATCCTTATCCGATCAGCCCATGATAGTGATACTGGTCCTTCAACATGTAGATGTTGGTAAAGGGTTCCATTTGAGATGAACTCATAAATTAGAAGCGGGACTTCTGCCTCAAGGCAACATCCTAATAGTTTCACCACATTTTTATGGTTGATTTGAGAAAGAATAGCAACTTCATTGATGAATTCTCTTATTTCTCTTTGGACCACTATCCTTGATTTCTTGATCGCCACGACTTGTAGGTCTATAATTCCTTTGAATACAGTGCCATGCCCTCCTCCACCGATCACACGTGATCTGTCAAAATTGTTAGTAGCCTTCTCTAGCTCCTTTAATGCAATGATCATCCTTTCGCCAATGTCGGTATTTTGTGATATAAGTTGTTGCAATAGTAGCCCATGGTTTTGATTGAAAAATTTCTCTCTTGTCTTTTTCACCTTTTGCAACTTAATTTTACGTGTTATGACGGGAGCAATGAGTGCTAGGAAAAGACTTGTTCCACCTACTCCCAGCCCGATGCTTAATCCTAAAAAGAGAAAATGGGTAAGTTAATTTCATGAGATGGAATCATGACAAACACACATTGTAGTGTAGGAGCACATGTATTATGGTGATGACAATAAAATAGGTAATATGTGTGCATAGTTAATTCTCACCCGTCAATGAATTCTTCCTTTTCATTATCATGCATCCATCTTTTATTCGTGGATTTCCATAAGTTCCATCAGGACATTGGCATTGAAACCCTCCACGGAAATTTTGGCAAGTTCCATAGCATGAATGTGCTTCTGGATTTTCACATTCGTTTATATCTAGAAAATGCATGCAGACAAAGAAGACATGCATGCCAACACATTATTTATTGGAAAGAAGACATACCATTATGAAAGCATTATAATTATAGCAATATTGTATTGTGTATACTTTTTTCTAACAAAGGCAGGAGCTCTGCCACTCAATTAACATGAAAGAATATTATATATAAGAAGGTTTAGCCGGACGAGATGCCAAAAGGCTCCCGAGGGGCTAGCCACCTCACGCGACATAGTTGAGCACAAACAGTGGCGGACCTAGCGTCCAAAGGGAGCCCGGGCGATCCAACGATGCTCATGAAGCAGCATAGTTTTTTTTTAGCTTGTAGCATAGCAGAACAGGGCAAATTCATCAACTAATACCAGCGTCGGGTTAATTTTTGGTCACGGAAACAAAGGGAAGTTAGGGTTTGGGGGCGCCGCCGCCGCCACCACCGCCTGCGGCCCCCGTTCCCTCGCCTCCGGCCTCGCTGCCGGCAGTGACGCGGAGCGGGGGTCCGCCTCGATTTCCAGTTTTTCTTGTTTTCATAGGGTCTTAATCGAGTCCTAGGTCTAGGGTTTGCTCGCCGTCGATGTTCGGCGGCGGAGTTAGGTTTGGTCGGAGGAGCGTGGCTCCTTTGCGACTTTGTCTTCCGGCGACGCCGCGATGCGGAAGCGGCGGCGGCGCGCCGGAATAATTTCTCCCGGTCTCTTCCGTTCTCCGATGGCGATCTACTCCGACGTCAACGGAGAGGCTGGGAGAACTCTCTTGGAGTCGAGGGCCGGCGCATCGTTGTCTTCGTCGGGTGATGATGCTTGTTGACCCCGTTAATCTCTAGGAACATGTTTGGTGAAAACCCGAGCACCGGCCGGGTTACCGGCGATGGAATCGAAGGATGCGTCATGGGTACAGGAGTTGGCCGATGCACCTGGGAGGCAACGTCGGTGATCGCCCGAAGTAAGTCCTCCTGCGGCCTCCACCCCGTGGAGTTTGGCTCTGGTGCCTGACGACGATTGGTACACGGCTTCGATGGCGGTGTCGGATGGATCTCTGAATGTTTCGAGGAAGATGAATAGGAGTTGTAAACTTCTATGTAATTTTCCTTTTCTTTGGAGTCCCGTCTGTAGAAGGGCCGGTGTATGGCACTAAGATGAATACATGTTTCTTCTCAAAAAAAAGAAAAAACTAATACCAGTGTCGGGAACCCTTGCCTTGCATCGAAGCCACGATGATAACCCAAATGCGACAGCTTCAAGAAGGTAGCAGCATCACCAGGTTCAAAGTGGACCGGGCTTTCACCGTTGGATGACATGCTAGAGGGTTAAAAATGATGCTCCAATAGGGAATCGGTTCCCAACGGTGTTACCGTCACCAAGCCTTTTACCCATGAACCCTCTAGCACGAAATGGTTGTTTACGAAGCCGAACCCCCACTCCCAGCTTTCATCGCCATCCGAATGCCACCCCCCCCCCAATGTCGACTCGTGCCTTCATCATGAACATAGTCGCAGAGGCATCCTTGAACCGGTTCGTCGCCCTAGCCGCCATGGGTCACTCCCGCAGAAGTCAAGGCCCTAAGGGGAGGGGTGGGTGGAGGAGAGACCGTCGTCGTCAATACCTGTGCAAGCCCCAACCACCGCTACTGCTACCTTACTCACTACCAGCCTCCACCGCACCCACCACCGGCCGCCAAGCAAGATCCAGTCGTCTGAGCATGAGGCAGGAAGAGTCCCATTGCCACCGCACCCACCACACACCTAGCACGAGGGAGGGAGAGCCCCCCTCCCTCACTCTGGGCATAAAATACCGAGAACCGAACCGAACCTCGAAATTACCGAGATCGAAATATTTTCCCTGTTCGGTACCGAGTTTTCAATTTTTTTATATTATTTTTGGGTTTTTTCGGATTTTTTTAAAAAATGCACTTTGTAAGGCGGCGGCGTGTTGACCGCCCTTACAGGCTTGGGCACTGTAAGATCGGTGTCATAAGGGCGGCTGGCCCAACCGCCCCTACGAGAGGCTGGCCGCCGCCCTATTGAGCTCCGCTCACGTAGTGCTTTGACACCTTTTATCTCCAGATTGGACGAAATACAAAAATCATTCTACCGTAGAACAATTTTTAGCAAATACATTCGGTACTGAGTTTTCAGGAACCAAATTTATCGAGGTAAATAACGAACTGAACCGAAAATACCGAATTTACCGAAATTACCTAAAATGTGATAAGTTTGAATGTTATTATATTATTGATTGTACTATTTTAGTCTATTATATTATATATTTTTGTCACTTACACTTATAATCTTGTGGAGGTTTATATGTATATGTATTTTGCACTAGTATTATCTATGAAATCATGTCAAAAATAGTTTTTAAAATTGCTATTACATCTTTTTAGTGATCAGTTCGGTACTATTCGGTAAATACCGGAACCGAACCGAATTTCCTCGGTACCGAATTTTTTAGGAACCGATCGGTACTAGTTTTTGGGGAACCGAATTTACCGAGGCACCGAGGAACCGAACCGATCGGTTCGGTATTTACCGAATGCCCAAGCCCTCCCCATCCCCATCACTCCATTGTCATCCTAGTCAGCCGGACGGCCATGCTAGCAGCCTGCTTCGGCGGCTCTGTGCCCGGAGAGGATGAGATGAGTGGGAAGGTGCGGCGGCGGGTCGGGGAACTGCCCGAGTCACCCCGTGTGTGGGGAGCAACGTGGGGAAGGAGGCTGTGTCGGGATGTAGTACCGTGTTTACTTATCTTTACCTAATAATTACTCATGGAAATTTTCCGTAACTTTTTTGTCCGCTAAAATTCTGTCCGCCCCGTCCGAAGCCAAATCAGTTTCAGACACAAATCCATCCATCGATTCAATAAATAAGAAAGAAAAATATCTCAACGCTCCGTATGCGGACCCAACATATAGAACAACAAATCCCCAAAATTCGCAGGTGTAGCACACAGCCGGATCCCGGATGCATCGCTGCTCGTGCCTTGTGGATGCGCCGCCTGCCACTCGTGTATCGCACCGGCACCGCCTGCCGCTCGTCCACCGCTCCAACATCGCCACTTGCGGCCGCGTCACGCTGTCCAGCTCACCTGCGCAGCCACATCGCGCCGCTCAGCTCGGCTGCGCAGCCGCGCTGCCTGGGCCCCACTCGCGTGCGTAGCCGTGCGGCCCCGCTTGCCGTCACACAGTCGCTGCCACCGCGCGCCCACGCAGCCTGCTTCTGCTCGTATCATCAGGCTTACGAGGGCTTCACGAGCAGGCGGTACAAAGTCGTGGTCGTGGTTATGAGGGCTGAATCTCTTGGTGGGCTCTACAGTTTATTTACTGGGCTCTATTTTGCTGGGCCACGATAGGAATCGGGAAGAACATAGGCATGGTCGCACGGGCAGCCATCCAATGTATTCATTTATGTTTATTATTATTTTTTCCATTCCATTATTTTCGTGTCCAATAAGGCAACAACTACATACTAAAATAGGTATATGAGCAATAACAATAAAAGTAAAGAATAAGGACACACAATATATAGACTTTCAACTCTAGATATTTCACAGAAAAATAGATATTCACCCCACTTACTTATCAATGTAACTTTAATTAAAATCAAAACTCGTATCATTATATAACCAAATTTAGTTGATAGTCCAAAGATAAATTTGTGAAACTAGATCTTGAGTAGGTTTTTTTTCTATAAATAAATGTCCCTCTTGCACATATGCGCCAGTGCATTTGCCGACAATGAAACAATGTGGATGGGACTTCTATCATAATCATTACAAATAGTAATCCTTGACACGATAACTAATTGCACTCTAACTTCTTACATATTTTTACATGTCTTCAAAAAAATTCATGATATTTAATTGTACCAAAAAAGTATGATATTATGAAAACTAAGCTTTATATCTACGAGCAAATATTTTGTGCTGCCATTATTTTATTTTTCATTTTATAAACAAGCTCAATTTTACATTGTGATATTATCACCAAAATTTGCTTATATTTTGGACGTCCACAAAAAAATAAATTATAGCTCTTAAATTTTATAAAAAAAAGGGAAGCACATAAATAACCCTGTAACACTTTTTCTCCCGTTGCAACGCACAGGCATATTTGCTAGGATGGACAACGTAACTATATATAGCTGAGGCTATATATACGCATGGGCGAATAAATATCTTTTGCGGTGTGGCTGACACAGGGACAATAATAATGTGATACGTACTAAGCATGCATAAAACACTTTTAGTTGTAGAGTTATACAGTATTATTTATTACTAGGTAGCACTAATAAGAAGGTTGCAATAATCATCACTATGAGTCAGCATTGTGATAAATACCTTGGCATCCATTTGGGGAAGAAGCATTGCCAATATAGCCATCAGGGCACATGCAAATAAAACTCCCCGGCGTATTCTTGCAGTCACCGTAGCAATTGTACCTCTCTGGAGAAGTGCACTCATCTATATCTAAACAATCACATGCATGAACATTATTAATAATTACTCTAAGAATTGGATGATGAACGAATTTGATTTAAAGAGATTCAATTTATAGGTCAACAAAAAGGGTCTGTTATATATAGCTATATATATATACCTCGGCATGCATCGGGTCCATCATCGCCGACGTAAGGATTGCCTCGGTAGCCATCAGAGCACTCGCACGTGTACCCAACACCGCTATAAGCCAATGCCTTGTCTTGTAGGCAGGAGCTGTGGGTACTTCGGCATTCAGGAGCAGACACATTTGCACTTGTAGGACACGATGAATTAGCTATCAGCCAGCTTAGGGTGGCCTGCACCATTTCGTTCTTAGCATGCATGGTATGAACAGTCTGACGATCCTGATCCAATATGACGACTGAACCATCATTCTTGATTAATAATGCATAGAGCCTCTGGATTTGGATGTTGTACAAAGAGTGTCCTACATCGATTTTGTACAAATTGTAGTTTAAAGTGCCTAGCGAAGAAAGTATACCACCTTCTTCATTATTTGGCGGACCGATAGCAGAGCACGATAACATCATCAACTGATCTCCCTCTCCCTGCGGGAATGATTGATGGCAGGATATCCCTCCTTGAAGTAACGCATTGTACTTCTCGGACAGGTGGTACGGGTACGGTCCGTGCTGTGCGAGGTCAACTCTCCATGCTCTATTCCGAAGAACACCAGCTGTATCATAGATGAACTTCGCACGGATGCTGATACTCACCGTAGCTTCGGGAATGGAGATCTCGAGCACTTGCACCGTGCCGTCACCGAGGAACAGTTCCGCCGGTGAGCCCTCCTCCCCCTCCCCGTACCTGCAGGAGAGGTTGAAGCCCGCAGCGTGGTAGCAGCCGGGCTCCACGCCAAACGGGTACGGGATGCTGATGTTGCCGCAGCTCCTGGTGCAGACGTCCCCCGGGCCCGGCGGCGGTGTCGTCGTCGTCGCGGGAGCAGACACCGTCGCTGCTGCCGCACTCAATACTGGCGGTGGCAGTATTAACCCCGCGGCAAATGCCACGGCCACCATGATGATCAGCGGCGCCATTCTCCTCCGTATCACCACCATCACCTCAATGCTTGCAGCCGTGCCGGCCCCTACGTTTACTTTTACACCGTGTCGAGGCTTATTAGAGGTAAGCAAGTAGCCGGCCATTGAAGTAGAGTATGTATATATACGTCTCTGATGTTCCTGCCTAGTTTGTAGAGCTAAATTTGTGCAGTACGTAGATAATTAATACTTATGGTTCATTCAGTCATATATATAGCTAAGCTCCTTTCAATATGCTCATAATCACAGTGGGCAGATACATACAAGGGAAATGGTCGACGGTGCGGTGACATGACTTGGACTTACTGACATCCGTTTGAGAAATGAAAATATGAAATAATGCCGGCGGTGCCACCGATCTCCATTTGGAAACTCCACACTTAACTGATTCATTAATTTGTCTATCTCAGATTATCAGAATATAGACATATTCAAAAAAATGATTAGGTTAGACCAAGACTACTTATTACTCAGCTGCTCTGTTACTGCTAGTACAGACAGATATAGCAAAAACCTTATGTTTTGCACCTGTTTAGAGCCAGCCATATTCATGTATTAATCTAATCCCCAACTGAGTTACTGTATTTGGTTACAACTAGTCCTGCACCACCAGCCGCTGGCTCCAACTCCAAGAACGGAGCAGTTACCGTACACACATCATCTGCTAGTCAGCTACTAACTTGCAAGTTGCAAAGGCTTTGGAGGTGCAGCTGGCCGGCTGGCCGGCCGAGCAGGTGCGCCCCGAGCCTGCATTATCAGCCTGAGCACTTTTAAACCGAAAATCGAACCCCGAACCGAACTGAACCGAAACCAAGCCGAACTGTCGGTTTTTCGGTTTGGTTTTGGTTTTCAATTTTGGGAACTTCGATAATCGGCTCGGTGGTCGGTTTCTACCCCTAACCGAATCGAGAAATCGTTCAAGCCAAAGTGTAAGCACCGAAGACTCTGCCAGCCCACCTCGATCTCAGCCCACAAACCACTCAGAGCTCGCACGCTCCACTCCCACCCCCACGACAAACTCTACCCTATCCCAATCCTACGCATCGGCGGGCGGCTTGCGAGTTGCGACACATTCAAGGCCGGGCGACGGCGGAGCAAGCAGGAGCAGGGAGCGGCGCATGCGTGGAGGCTCCTCCGCGGCGGGGTATGCCCGCACAGCACCGGCGTGCCCACGGCTTCAGCCGCCCTGCGCATGAGCGCCTCGCGTCGAATCTCAGCATCGATGACGAGGCCTTAAAGTTGGACTGACGAGCTAGCTCGGCTCGGCTCGTTCTAGCTTGTTAACTAACAAGCCAGCTCGACTCGGCTCGTTAAGCTTCACAAAAAAAAAAAAAAAAAAAAAAAAAAAAAAAAAAAAAAAAAAAAAACACACCGAGCTAGAAGGCCCGCTCGGCTCGGCTCGTTTGTTAGCTCGAGTTGGCTCGTTTGGCTCGCGAGCCGGCAAAGACAAACCTCTCCATAAATTACAGGATTGGTAATGATGCAAAAAGAAAAACTATCTAAGCCAACAAAAAATATTAACAAGTGCCGACATCAATGATTCAAAGCCATAAATTAGTCACTTATCCATAAGACCATCACTCCCTTAGACAATACACCCATACGGCCATACATAGACACATGCTTGCAGACATGCAGTACAGGGACTACAACTACGACATCCAAGTTTCAAGTTTCATATGTACAGGTCCATTCAGGCAAAGGATTCAAGGGCATAGCCGCATAGAGCATTTAATTTTAGCCATGTCGTATCAAAGTTTGAGCTACAGACTTACAACCATACAAAAGTTCAAGGCATGCAATTATGCATATTATGATACTAAAAGGCAGCAGCAAGTGTAGCTTCATCTTTGGTCTTTTGAGATCCTTCTACATACATCCTTGTGCAAAAGTACAAAATGGAGACCATGCTAGACCTAGCTCGTTTGGCTCGCGAGCTGGCTCGTTAAGACACGAGCTAGGATGCTTGCTCAGCTCGTTTGAGAAATTAAACGAGCCAAGCCGAGCCACTATCGATCCGAGTCGAGCGAGCTACTGAGTTGCGAGCTTTTTGTCCAGCTTTACGGGGCCTCAAGGGCGGCTACCCCCAACCTCCTCTGCTAGACTGCTGCAACACTCGGGGATAGGCGACGGCACCGCTGCAGACTCCTGCGATCGTGCCTCCTCCATGGGCTACTTCTCGATGGCCAGCAAGGACTCTGTGGGCAGCCGAGCTCCTTCTCCCTCTCTGTGCTCGGTTTCTTCGGTTTCAACCGAAAATCGAACCTAAAAAACTGACCCCGAACTCCTCGGTTCCTTTGCTTGTGGCAAACCGATCGGCTTCCAGATTGTAGGAACCGAAGTTTCTACTAACCGAAGAAACCGAACCGAAGCGTCGGTTAAAACTGAACGCCCAGGCTGACTACATTATGCGTGTGTTGTTGACAAACCGTTGAGTCACTCACACAAAAGGATGGGAAGCAGACGGGTTCACTACCCAGCAAGTAGAGGCTGGCGTCTCGGTCAAACGTCTCTACCTTTTCTGTTGTCCAGAGACCAGAGCTATATATCCTTGCAAATCGATTTCTAGAGGTGCCTACAAATCCAATCGTCTCTACCTATAAGTTTGATCTACCAGCACTTACTAGTCAGCGATTCAATAGTGTTTTTCTCTCAACAAATCAGCAGTAGCAAGAATCAGTCAGCCATAAACTACCAAACAAATAAGAAGCCAGCTCTAAAAAACACCAAAAAAGAATCACTCCCTCTGACGCACTCGGTCGTGTGCTACAAGTCACAAGTCAAGTGCTTTACACACATCTTGAGCGTGTGCGGGTGTGGGAGATCAAACACTCGACATGTGACCTCACGCGTGAGCCTTCTCTAACTATTCCACCCTAAAGTCACTAATGACTAAATAGGTTATATTTCCCTTTTGTATAAAATTAGTAGATATTATAATGAATATTTGAGACCCTAAAATACTTAAATGAAAACAGTTTCAGCCATATAATTTTATACCTTTTCAAGATCTATAACTAAAGCTTAGATCCTTTCTCCATCTGAGATCGTTTGAAAGTTTAAAAATCAAAATTTAAAATGCAAAAACTTCAAAAAAAATTTGTAGACCCTAAATAATTTCAAATGAAAAAATTGTCAACTATAAAGTTATATAAATCTATTCAAGAGCTACACTTTGGTTTAAAGTTTGTCTTTATCCGACTTTATTTGAAAAAAATTATGAATTGTACTTTATTGCACATATTTTTGGAGAGGACCAAATTGTCAACCGCCCTAAAAATTGATTTTTAGACAACTAGGATTTGGAGCCACCTCTAAAAATATTTCTGTTATTTAGAGGCAGCTAATAATGCCAATCACCTTTAGAAATATGATTTTTAGAGGTGGGTGAGCTTTCTAGCCGTCTCTAACAACAGGGGACATTTGTAGTCCAACCACCTCTAATTTTTTTTTTTAGAGAAGTGTCGGTTTGGAAACCATTTTTAGAGAGAGTTTTATATAGAGTTATCTCTAGTTGACGTGAAAATTTTAAAATTACAAAGAAATTTAAAGTCAGCCGTGCGGTTGTGCCTCAGTTGAGAAATTTAAAAATCATGAAGATGGTAGAGAACAAGATTAGCGTGAAAATGCATAATTACTGGATTTATGCACGGTAGACACGAAGGATACTATAGCGAACTTTTATCGAAGAAACATGTTTACTCCTATTTGGTATGCAGTTTTGACTCATAAAAATGTAGCAGTACGACATATGTACGTGCTGAATTCTAGATATCCTTTCCGTTGAAAAACAAAATTATTTAATTTTGTTTTCTAGTAAAATGGCTTTATGTTTCACAAGAATTTTTTTAAGAAAAATATTGAAGGTCAAATGAAAACCCGGAAGTCATCACCACGCAAAAACATTTCGAAGGCATGTTTCTTTTCTTAACTAGGAGTATACCCCATGCATTGCCATGAGATTTTGGTAAAATAAATCTATTATAGTATATAGCATTATTATAGATTTTCTACACACGCGTATACATATATTTAAATTTGACTTACATCATATTTTATTGTATTGAATCAGGTAAAAAAAACAGTAAGCTAATACAAGAAAAACCAATAGAATATTTGATTGCATTATAGAGAGTGGGTGATGAAACAAATAGCTTATGTAGATGACTTTTATGTTCATAGATTAAAGATTTTTAGTATTTCACATGATAGAGATGGCATGTGCATTTTTAATTAATAATGGATGACTTGGACTTAATGGGAAAGATATGGACACCATGTTTTGACTTAGTAAGGAATGATGTGGACACCTTCCATGGATAGATAGAAAATTTCTTGAGGTTAGTTAGTGAGGAATGGTATGGATAGTTTGATGAAGAGAGAATTTATCTAGTAGGGTTTATCTTTATAACAGTTATAGATTATTTTTTATCTATATCTAGTCGTCAGCGTATATAATAACCGAAGGATAAGGAACCCTAAAAAATCTTGTAATTTTCTAAATAGAAGCTTAAAAATCTAGCATGAGTAATTTAATCTATGTTAAATGAAAAAAACACAACAAAAGAAACCCAATCGACAGAGCTACACTCGTTGGCTACATATAACCTGCATTTGGCATCATAGTTTTTGTAGTTTCAAAATTAAAATTCTTTCTAGAATGACACATTTGAGTTTTGGTTCGCCCAAAATGTTTTTTAAAAATCTAGAAAAATAATTTAAATTTATAGCTCAAAAAGTAGTACGTCATGTAATTCCTCGGCATACATGCTCAAATAAAATAGAAACCTTTAAACAAAGTGGATGTTCAAAATAAGACCATCTTCCAAATTCCCAATAAAGTCGTGCGTGGGAAAGAATAAATAGTAGGAAAGGTTATCCGATGCAAATGTGTAAGAGAGAAAGAATATACAAAAATGGTTAAGATAATTTACTAATAGTATAGGATTTCTAGTGTAAAATTATCTTATATATTTTAGGAGTAACTTATTGAAAAATGTTGGAGATGGAATTATTTATCCCTTCCAATATTTTTTTGCGAGTTAGAAAATTCTTTGGTGTTAGAAAGAATTTTTTTGGGAACTCTAGAAGATGCTCTAAGATTCTATTTTGAAATTAAATTTGAAGGTATTTAAATTAGCCAAGTTTCCATATGTATCCTTTATTATCCTTGTCATATCAAAAACTAAACACATACCTAATAAGGAATGAATAAATTAAAGGGAGGGGGCATCGGCCCCTATGGGTCTTAATTATGCTATATGCCCTTGTTTCTTCTTTTACAGAGGAAGTATGTTGAAATATGTCATGGTTCAATTTGAGATGACAGATAACCGACATATGTGTTAGTTTGGACCCAATTAATCATGTTATGAAAGATTAAACTATACCCATCTAAATGTGGAGACCAATCTACTATTTACCACCTTAAGTCCCCTAGGGTTTCGTGCACTTCGTGTGCGCGTCTGCCCCCAGAGGCAGAGTCCGACACTCCTGCGCGCACTCACCCCAATCTAATCTCGTTCGCGTGCCCGCCCGTTTTAACTATGAGATGGTATCAGAGAAAAGGCGTGTTTCCTGCTCCAAGCATCGCTGAACCATGCACCCCGCTCGCTCCGGTGCGTGTATAACAGCTAAGAAAAACAAACGTGGAGTCTAAGCGGTCGTGGGCAGTATAGGCTTCACGGCCGCACAACATAGCACACAAATAACAGGATGAGTCTGTTGTTGACACTTGATGTGGAAAATAACACCAGTGGCGGAGTCAGAGCAAATTCGAGAGAGTGTGCTTGCCTTATATGGATGCAAGGATTTATGATCCGTCGGTACAAATATGGCGAAAATTTAACATTTACCACTATTTTTTATTTTTTTATTCTAGCTCCCTGAATAACACCACATCGTCACGAAAACTTGAGTGAATTTAGAAATCTCGCAATGCAAAAGTATTAGGCATGTTTGGTGTCCATAACTAAAACTAAAGTGGACTAAAATGTTCTAGTCATATTTTAGTCCACCTTGAGGTTGAAGATATCGCTTTTGAAAGATTCCTCGTTGGTTGTTAGTGTTAGTGCCAGCATAGTTATCTCCCGCAATTCTTAGCGTTGTTGCCACGCATTTCACGGTGTATTCTTGTCTTGTAGCAAGCTGGAATGTCGTGGATGACTTTTAGAGCTCCTAGTTTATTTTCTCTTTAGTTTTTCTAGCATGTGGCCTTGGCTTTGTAATAATTGGCCTGATTCTACTTGTTGGTAAATGAAACCGGGTATGAAATACTATCCTTTATCTAAAAAATCTTTAGTCCACCTTGAGTGACTAGTGCAGCTAAAGTGTTTTAGTCACATTTTAGTTACTCTGTTTGGCACTTTAGTTCTAGAAAGTTTAGTCCACTTTAGTTTTAGTCATAGGAACCAAACGGAACCTTAATTAGACTATTGTTAAATTCTGAAAATGTATCATGAATCAAACAAATACTAACTGGAGAAAAAAATGAAGCCAATTACAATTCAGCCATGCGATTTCAGTTCAGTATGAAGTCAGTAGTGGTATCGATGGTCAGGAGCTCTCAGTTGAGCGTGTTTCATTAGGTTTGTCTGGTGATGCCGTGAGGCTTTAATTGTAAGGCGATTGAACACCAAACAGTGAACTGAAAAAGCTTGATTTGTTTTTAAAATATAAAAGCCGGGGACACTTTCTTTTTAAATCCTTTTTAAAAATGAAACTAATTTTGTCGAGTTCTTTCCTATAAACTATATCTACACGATATATATGATAAAGATCACAAAATATTTTTCATAATTATATTTGTACAGGTCTTAGTGTGTTTGTCTAAATCAAAAACCACGTGCATCATCATAGGCATGTATACAAATATGTTTCCCGTGCGGACATATATCTAGTATAAGAAAAGAGATGAAGTTAATACACATGGTCTTGACCAAGTCCAGACAAGCTTATTTTAACTTAAGGAGCATAGGGCGCGTACAGTTTTTCAGAGTTTGTTCAAAAAAGAGTTTGTTCTGACTAAAGGATCTGCAACTTACATGCATATCGAATGACTTGAAACTTCTAAACTTTAGTATCATATTTTTTGCAAGAGCTAGAAGTATTTCTGCCAACTGTCATTCAATTGTGAAGAATTGTAGAATGAGATGCCTCTCCCTGACTTTCAGTTATGTGTTATATAGAACCAGGAACAACCCCCGGTGAACAATCCATAAAGGATAGAAACAAACAACAAACTAGAAGAAGTTCTGCCAAATGTCATTCTACGATTGTGCAAGTAGGATGAAGATTTGAAATCTATTGACTGAGGAGTGAGTAGTGAGTACTAGTGCATATAAGCAACAAAGTGTAAAAACAATGTACTACTAGAGAGCAGAGAGACTCTGAATGGGAACATGGTGTACGATTAGCGCTCCAAGCTCGCAGACAACAAGATCTCTTCCTCGATGCTGTAATGTCTACTGCAATAGTTGTCTCCAGCATTACCGTTATTTCCTCCTCGAATTGTTAGGCCATTTAGTTCATTAAGCTGGTCCTCTTCAGCTAATGAAATGTTGATCTCCGGACGACACTGCAGTCCTTGAAGTCTCATCTCCACATACTAGGCCTGTCTTCTCCCTTCGTCCTCAAGCACATTGCTGCTATTTCCGCCACTTGTTTGCCCACCTCTTCTCCTTCTCCGATGACCTGTTCATCTAGTATCTCATTGACCATGCCTTGATTCAGTAGCGTGACAAAGTGTTCCACGAGACCGACATCTCCGGGCGAAATGTACACGATTGGCTTCTTTCTTGTTAGAAGTTCAACAAGCATGACACCGTAGCTGTAGACATCACTTTTGTCTGTCAATCGCCTTGTACAGTAGTACTCAGGATCCATATATCCAAATGTTCCTTGTATGCTAGCCGTCACTCCTGATTGATCGATTTCCATGCCTCTAGAGGCACCGAAGTCCGACACTTTTGCCGTCAAACGATCGTCAAGGAGTATGTTGGATGTCTTGATGTCCCTGTGCACCACTGACGTCGAAGCGGCTGCGTGAAGATAGGCGAGAGAACTAGCAACTTCAGAGGCGATACGCAGCCGGTCTTTCCATGCCAATGGATTTTGATCAGGGCTGTCGGCATGAAGGTGGGCGTAAAGTGTCCCATTTGGAATGAACTCATAGACAAACAATGGAACTTCTGTTTCAAGGCAACATCCGAAAAGCTTCACTACATTTCTGTGGTTTATCTGCGAGAGGATGGCAACTTCATTGATAAATTCTTCAATCTCCTTTTGGATCACAAGTCTTGACTTTTTTATGGCGACGACACGTTGGTTGGAGAATATGCCTTTATACACCGTACCATGTCCTCCGGGCTCCGTCCCCGAGGATGCGTGACTCGTCAAACTTGTTTGTTGCCTTCTCAAGCTCTTCCAAGCTGAAGATCATCCCTTGGGCGATGTCTTTGTCAACAAGTTGTTGAAGCAGTAACCCACGGTTTTGCCTGAAGAATTTCTGCCTCATTTTCCTGGCTTTGTGAATCTTGAGCCTTTTCGTTGCAAAGATGGCAGCAAGAACCAGAAGGAAAAGGAACATACCAATGCCAACCCCCATACCCAAAAATGCGCCTGTAGAAACAGACCATCACCCTCGGATGTCATCAATCCTTGAAATTGACATCGTGTAAAGCACTCAAGATTCAAGGTGGTGGTTGGATCAAGCTTACCAGCTGCGAGATGCCTTCGAGCTCCCCGGCAGCCACCTCGCACGTAAGGGTTGCCGTTGTAGCCGTCCTTGCACCGGCAGACATATCCGTCGGCGCTGCCCGTGGCGTTGAGGCACTCGCTGTTTCTGCTGACGCAGCCAAAGCCGGGCATGTTCACTGCTGCCGCGCACGACGACGACGTGTTCAGCGCCCAGTCCAGGACGGCCGGGATCACGAGCGCGGTGGCATTGCCGCCGGAGTTGAGGAGCGACAGCTTGACCGGAACCACGTTCTCCCTGTCGCGCCACCACTCGTGCTCCACCACGAACACGCTCGCACCGGGCGCCACCCACGCCGGCCGCCGAACCGTGGCGTTGTTCTCCGCCAGCCAGGAAAACCGGACGCCGAAGGACGACGACGACGAGGGGCCGCCGCCGCCCGTTGTCGGGATGGGCGCCTCGCAGCAGCCGGCGCCGTCGCACGGGCCATGCCGGAGGTTCCGCTGCGCGGCGCCCGGACACGACGGCGCGCACGAGGCGAACGTGCGGGCGGCGTCTCCTCGCCGCGCGGGCGCGGCGGCGGCCTGGAACCGGAAGCCGCAGCCGACAAGGACGAGGCTATTCCGCGCGGCGGAGAGCCCGTACTGGGAGGACTGCCGGCGGAGGTCGGCGGGGAGGGCGTCGACCGTCGCGTCGCTCGTGGTGCCGGCGGCTGCGGCGGCGAAGGACCACACCGTGCTGCGGACGCGCACGGTACTGTTCCGAAGGGATATCTCCAGCACCTCCAGACCGCCGCTGCCGCTGCGGCCCAGAGAGAGCTTCGGTGGCGTGTACGCGCGGTCGCAGGTGACCTCGAAGCCCGGCCGGTGGCAGCCGTCGCTGGTGCCGAAGCCGAACGGGTAGGCCACCTCCACGTCGCCGCACTTGCTCTCGCAGCCGGCCATGTTCGCCGCAGCAGCCGTCGTCGCGAGCAGCAGCAGCGGTACGGCGGCGAGGCTACACGTCGTCGCCATGTCACTGTGGGACTGCACACTGCAGTGGATTCGTGCGTTGGGTAGCTGGTACGTACGTACGGTAGGTAACCGTGCACGTTTTTGGCCAATTCAAAGTTCACCACCACCACGTACTTAACCAGTAATTGGTGGTTTTCTGCCTTGAAAAGCAAGCAGTGAGACCGTAACTTCGTGCAAAACATAAATTACAGAGCTGCGCAGGTCAAGCTCGAAATACTTATCTACTATCTCTGGCATTGACATGGTAGACATGAACGGTCTTTTCGTATGCATGCGCGACTTCTACTGGTAAATAACAAATGGACTGGGAATGCGTACGGTGACACGAGATTCTTTTGGATCTGTGACATTGGATTGTCTTTGGGTTTCGTATGTCGCTCAACTACTAGTGATGTACTCCATAGACTTGAATGTCAGTATGCATGTACACCCTGTTCGTTTGGTCGTTTGTGGCTGGCTGATTGTGGCTGATGCTGATTTGTTGTGAGAGAAAAACACTGTTGAATCGCTGGCTGGAAGCGCTGATAAGAGCAAACGAACAGGGCGGTAATCACTATATAGACAGTGTGCCATATGTTTATTTGGATCATGAAGATTTCTAGAGTTCTGAGATTAGATGTATGTGGATAATTACTACCTTCGCAAAAAGGGCTTTTAGCTGAGTTGTTAGGTGGCTTGAGTAGCATTCTTCAAACTTCATGTTTGATCGAATTTTCCACCTTCCACTCAAGTGGTCACTAAGGATCTATTTGGATATTCCCATGTCAATAGAGCCTAAATCCGTTGCTCAGTATCACCGTCTCATGAACTTTTCACCATGGAAGAACATCCACTGAGGTGCACCCAAACTCAACAAGGAGACTTCCCCCTTTTTTTTTCCCCTCAATCTTCCCCTAGGCAAAGGAGAAGTGCGGCCGATAGATCTATGTTAGAGGACGAATGGTGACCATGTTTATTGCATTCGATGTCGATGTAGTGTGTGTAGTTGGCCAAGGCCACCTCAATGTGCCGGATTAATCAACCTTTTCCAAGAGACTGCCACCATCCACACATGATGGGATGAGATCCTCTATCTCACTGATTAGATCTCTCTTTTCTGATCCATGCATGGTTTCGGGATCTAAAAATGATGTATGCTTTGTCTTTTTTGCAATCAAGTTCTTTATTAGCTCTCCCCTAGCTATATGTGTGAGTCCTTGCAGCCCCATCATGTGTTTCCCTATCAAGGAGAGGAGGGGCTAATGCTGATGCGGGGAAGTCCCTTCAAGGAGAAGATCTAATCACATTACTTTGATTTGTATAACGAACTTGAATGCATGTAAAGATGGATTCGAAATTGTGATTTTTTTGTTTGTAAAATAGTAATTGGAAATGCCAATAACGTGAGATGTAGGAGAAACTAAATATCTTGCTTTTTTAGGGGGGGGGGGGGGGGGGTTACTAGTAAACTTTTGTTGAAGCAAATGTGGCCTTTTGGCCCTTTTTTTTTTTTGAGGTTCTCTCCACGCTTGCCACGTGGTGGCCCTTTGCCCCTTGACCCAATAAAACTTCAATGTGATCATTATAATTGTCCAATTAGGCCACCGAATTATCAACCATTTCACCATTATTTAATAAGCTTCCAAAGATGATCAATATAAGAACAGTATAACAGTATCTGTCCGAGTCGTGTTCTGCAAGATCCACTGCCAAATTTGTGAGTGTTTCCTTGTGTACTTCGACAGATTTGCATCTTTCTCGTTTTGCAACACACACAAAATAACTGAAATGAAACACAGTGGCAAACCAATCCTCCATCTTCAGATCCAGTGTGACGTCACAGAACACAAATTAAGTCCATGTGGCGTGCACGATTTCGTCGATCAACAGCAGCACAAACCCGGCCCCATCTATCCATGCCTTCTCACCCATCAAACACAACAAAAACTTCCATCAGTACACACTACCTGGATCAAATCAACTGATGTGTTTCCAAGAAGGCAATCATGTATGCTGCGTCAATGTTGCAGAACGCGTGACGCCTTCAATGGAGACAATGCTGCCTCAAAATGTACAAAATGTGTTTGTACCCGAGACTCCATCCTCTTCGTATACATTTCGTCGAGCACATTGTGCACGATGATCGCAGGGCAGAGGATGCGGCGACGTCCTCAACTCAGGGGACGGAGCACGGAGCTGTGGGCGTCGACCGACTGCGGCGAACAAAGAAAGTTCCTAGCCAGCTGCGCATCGCCATGGACAGATGACAACGGTCAATGGTCAACGGCATCCAGACCGCTCAGTTTGATCGGACGGCTATCCGGAACCCGCCACTCTTCCGCCAAAGGATTCCTCTTCCTGCCTCTGCCTGCGAACAATTGGCTCACATATGCGGTGCCGGGCCTGCCGGCGCACCGCCGGCGCGTCGCCGGAGGGCGGCGCGCGGCGGGCCGCACTTCTCGGCCGTCAGCCCTCCGCAAAGGTACACCCCGGTTCACCCGTTGCGACTTATCAGTATTTCACCGACCCAAAATCTGGGGTAAGTTATTGCTCGCTAGCTGGATTTTAGAAGAGAAATTTCATTGTGGGCTATTCCTGTACTACCTAGCTAGGTTACCTGCATTTTGCTTGTTTCTGTTCAGGTAGTTCGATGGTTGATTCTCCGGTGAGGATGAACCTGCGAATGATTTTGATGCCATGGCCTAGCTGGCTTTTCCATAGGATTGCATTTCCATATTAACCTACTAATCTACTGCCAATAGATAAACTAAATTCTGGTTTTTAGTGTTTTTTTTTTGAAGTCTCCTGTGCTCCTGTGCTCATTTATTTCTGAGGTGGTGTGTCGGTAACAATTTCCTGACCTATTTTACTCATACCATCCGTGCCTGTGCTGCTGAAAATGCTTTTGGGAAGACATAATGTTTCGAGACAGATAAAAAGAGGCATCCTCATATTCTGCTTTCTGCAAATCAGGAGTCGGAATTTTGGCATGCTTGAAGTCTGCGCTGAATTGAAATTTCGTCATAGACTTTACAGACTACACACCGTACCATTCGGGGTTTTAAATTTGACTCATGGACACGATATTAGAAGTTTTTTCCTCATCTCTTGTGACACTGGCTAGTTTCATTTTACTGATTTACTCTATGTCTCTCTGCTGGTCCATTTTTTTTCTTTCCTTTCCCTATGCCCCTGCTTAGGCTCTTACAATTAACCCTTTTCACTTTCTCTAATCCAAATGACATAGAAAAACTTAGGGTGGATTACCCACTAATATGAACCAATAGAAGTGGCTTTCTGTTCTCATTTCATAATTCGGCCAGTCTGTCCTTGTCGTTGCCGTCTTTTGTTGTAATTATAATCCTGGACCCTTCAAGTATATATTTGTTTGACGCTTTATTGTAACCTAACTCCGCACAGCCAAACAGAGAAGCAGTCTAAGTGTCTTGCTTTCTCAGAGACCTACTGACTGATGTGCACACAAAGATTGAGAAGTATGTGTTAGATTGCACTGCAAGTGTGTTACTTATAGCTCAAAGTTGAATGTCAATGACCTCTCCATTGTATCAGTTCTTTAAAGTCATCTCTGAAGGATCACAAACATTTTTATTCTCGCTCATTCTGTCAGCTAATGACATTTGGAACAGTATTATCTAGCCGACGAATTTCAAATTTTTTATGAAGGCTTGTTTGCTAGACCAGGTCAGCAAAGACTTATGGTCATCATTTGTTTACACTAGGTCCTCAAATCATATGTAAGGGCTTGCATATGTAGCATGAACCCCACAGGCATCAAATCACATCGATTACTGCACCCTGTCCTTGTACCCTCACACACACATATCAACTATGTACTAGTTGTGATTTGCAACAACTCTGTATTAGTCTGTTGCAATGTTGCAACAATTTGCTTCTTGGCTTTAACTATTTGTCTCTCAGCAGTGCCTCCCTGTGTTTTAAGGTTAATATAACCTACTGACAGACAATAACTTCCCTCAAGACAATATGAATATTATCACGCCTTACTTGAAATGTCACCTAATGACATCAGTAACAGTGTAGCTAGCACAGACTTTCCAACTCTTCATCTGATTTGCATTGACCAGGTCCGCAAAGGCTCTGTGAGGGCTTATTGCTTATATATATAGCAGAAACTGATGCATCCCATTCCCAGCCACTAAGCCTTATCTGCTACTCCACTACTTGTTTCCTTGTACCTTAGGCAACAATGCACACACTTGCCATAGCAGCTCTGCACTTGTTGCAGTTTCTAGCAACAATACCTACAATATCTTCACAATACATGGAAGCAATTCCTGGTTGTACATCCAAATGCCACAACATAAGCATACCTTACCCCTTCGGCCTTGATGAAGAGCGATGCTACTTCAATGAGGGCTTCAAGCTCGCGTGCAAAGAAGACCCTCCCGGGCTGTACATGAACAGCGCTGGGTATCGAGTTGTTAAAATAAAGTGGAAAAGTCATAGAGTTGTGTACCTTGACACTCATTTCAATCCGTTGTTAGGGAAAGGCAGATATGACAAGATCTGGAATCTCAGCTTATTAGATGACAGGCTCTATCGGGTATCAGCAGCTCAAAATGTGTTTGTTGCCTTGGGGTGTGGTTTCAGGTTTTCGGTGAGTCTCCCCGGAGCAGGAATGAAAGCCAACACCTGTAATTCCAGCTGCCAGCCTCGTTATCCCAATGTGCCCACCGATGGCACATGCTCTAATATCGGCTGCTGTTATACAGAGGTGTCAGAAGATAGCAATAGCTATGTTATCAAGCTTGTTCCCCTCAACGAAGCAGCGAACTCAACCATGTCTGGTCTGGATTTGTTCAACGCCACATATATTGTGGAGAAAGGGGAATATTGGAAGAGGACAGAATATGCTATAAAGTTGCAGCAGCATGCGGCCTCACCAGAATCTGTCCCAGAAGTTCCAACTGACACTGTGGTTTACTGGATGTTTGGTAACTCATCTTGTGCAGAAGCTCAGAAGTCCAATAATTCTGGTTGCCTCAGTGACAAGAGTGATTGCCACGATGAACCTCCACGAGGGTATAAATGCCAGTGTCATCAAGGCTATGATGGGAACCCATACATGCCTAATGGATGCCAAGGTATGCATCTTCCAGTTCAAGTCCAACTTCTGCCCTGTGATTACTTTCCACTAATTATTAATTAGTTTTTTATTCATGTTTGAACTTGTAATAGATGTTGACGAGTGCACACAGCCAGATCCACCCCCATGCTTTGGGCGATGCATAAATACAATAGGATCGTATGATTGCTTCTGCCCATCTGGCACCTCCGGCAACCCCAGAGTAAAAGATGGGTGTAGTCCAAGCAAATTGAAATTTACAGGTAACAAGAAAAAAATTCATTCAGTATCCTGATCACTACATTTGTTTTTTATATTCTAAGGAACTAAGCCTAGCTTAGTTGGTCATGAGTGTGGATGTACACCAGATCTCCCAAGCTCAGGTTCTCATCGAGGCGAATTTTGGAGTCTATTTGTTCTCAATTTAAAGCCACAAGCTTCTCCTAGGTTGGTCGATTTTTTTACCAACACTCTTGTAGTGTAGCAGTAAACTCTCCATGGGAGGGAGCTACCACATAAGGCTCAAATTCTGGTGGCTCCAAAAAAAAGATCTCTAACTGAGTAGTGGTAGGGTGCTAACCTGTGGCAACTGTGGTTGGTCTAGTCCCTCCTACCAGGAGTAGTTGCAACGGTTGTTAGCCCAAGAGGTCATGGTTGGACTCGGTTATGATGTGGCCCTTAAGGATGAAGCCAGAGTTCTGAGGTTTTCTCGGCCCATGTGGTTGAATCTTCATCTTGATTATAATGCCTTTGGAGGTGTTCGTTCCCTTGGATCATGTTTTTCTACATTCAAACCCTTTTGGTGTCAGGATCAACTTGAGCCTGTTTTGTTGTTTGCTGGTTTTTTTATATATAAAGATGGGTAGGTCTCATACCATTTCGATTATAAAAATGGTTTGTCGAAGTAAATAATCAGAATTTCATTTTTCGTATTACCCAGGATTGGTCATTGCAGTTGGACTTGGAAGTGGTATTGTCATTCTGCTATTTATTCTTGCCATTGTTGTCATAAGGAGAAAGGCCAAGGCTCGAAAAGCTAAAATAATGAAAGATTTTTCTTCAAGCAAAACAGAGGCCTTTTACTGCAGCAACTGGTAGACAGGGATATTGCTGAAAGGATGATCTTTAGCTTAGAAGAGCTTGAACGGGCCACAAACAGTTTTGATGAAACTCGAAAACTCGGTGGCGGAGGCCATGGAACTGTGTACAAAGGTATTTTGTCTGACCTACGGGTCGTTGCTATAAAAAGGTCAAGGCATGCAATCAAGAGAGAAATCGATGATTTTATCAATGAGGTTGCCATACTTTCTCAAGTAAATCACAGGAATGTAGTGACCCTTTTTGGATGTTGCCTCGAGACAGAAGTTCCATTGCTAGTCTATGAATTCATTTCAAATGGGACACTTCACGAACATCTTCATGTCAGTGCTCCTCAATCATTGTCATGGGAGGATCGCAAGAGGATAGCCCTTGAAATTGCAAGATCTCTTGCGTATCTGCATTCTTCTGCTTCAGTGTCTATAATCCATAGAGACATAAAGACAAGCAACATATTGCTAGATGATCGGTTAATCGCAAAAGTGTCGGACTTTGGAGCTTCTCGAGGTATCCCCATTTATCAAACTTCTGTCACAACAACCATTCAAGGAACTTTTGGATATTTGGATCCAGAGTACTACCGAACAAGCAGGCTCACTGAGAAAAGTGATGTGTATAGCTTCGGTGTGATACTTGTGGAGCTGTTGACTCGTAGGAAACCATCATCTTATGTCACACCTGAAGGCTTCAATCTAGTTTCACAATTTTCTTCGTCGGTGAGCGAGGACAAGCTCTGGGAGATTTTAGACCCTCAAGTCACTGAGGAGGCAGAAGAAGAAGAAACCAGGGAAATGGCAGCCACTGCCATCTTGTGCTTGAACTCTAAGGGCGAGGACAGGCCCACGATGAGACAAGTTGAGATGAGACTACAACCCTTGCAGAGTTCGGCAGACAATACTGGGCTGAACGGACGATCAGTTCAAGGCCATGATTCCTATGCTGGTGATTACAACTTGAGCAGGCCGTATAGCATGGAACAGGAGTTCTGGTCGTCGATGAGCTTTCCTCGTTGATCATCTGGTCCCGTGCAATTTAAAATTGTTTCTCCTTTTATATTATTTTGATCCTTTGAAGCTTCTTTTGAAGCATCTGCAGTCAACTGTTGCACAATATATCTGTATTGGCTATCCTATGGTCACTATTGTTTCAATACTTGAGAGGTTGCACTTCCTTCCTGTCCTATGCATGTTGTAACTTGTAATACTGGTTGAATGCCATTGTGAATTAAATTCATGCTAGAACTCTTACTATCAACGTGTTATTGTGTCACTAATTCCAACCAAAATTGTACTCCAGTTTCTTTTGCTTATCAACGTTGTTTTTTCTGAATGAGTGGGGAGCAGTTAGACCGTCTCCACCAATTGCTTCACTGCCGGCTCGAGCCTATTAACATTTGTTTACTGTGCGTTTCTTGACTCTTTTCACGACGGTGTAAAGTATAATAGCTAGTGTATATAAACTATATGTATGCTCCGAGCCTTTTAACATTTGTTGCTTAGTGCATTTCTTGCTCTTTTCACGGAGTCTTCTACCAAATGTATAAATTATATGTATATTTGCAATAATAACTAGCCCATCAAACCTATGGTCCAATAAGGTATCTAATCTTATCACACTATATAAGAGCAAGTTTTTGATGGGGCACTTTTTCTCTATAATAACTGTCAATATAGATAAACCCTCTGCCATCCAAGATCTTACCACTATTACATATTGAGGTACTATCGACACTTCCACTACCACAAGCACGGGATTAATCAACAGTAAACCCATATACTCGCATACATTTTTAAAAGAATGGCATTTTAAATTGCTCATGCCCGTTTTAAATTTGGCTTGTCACTCTCCCTTTGAAGAAATACTCTAGAAACATGCCCCAAAAATGACTGTCGAAATAAACTGTAAATACTTTTCAGGAAAAAATAAACTATAAATAGGAACATAAACCTTTTTAAAAAACATGTTAATTCTACATAGCCAAATATATTTTATTAGATAAAGGATAGTATTTCATACTCCGGCTTCATCTACCAACAGTAGAATCAGGCCAAATTATTACAACAGAGAAAACTAAAATAAAAGAAACTAACAGAGGGAAAAAAATATCACAACAAGGAACTCTAGTAATCCTACGCGACAAATGACTTGCTTCGTGTTGTTTACTCCACGAGAATATGACCACCAACGTCAGATAATACCGCCACACATGTTTGTCGGACCTAATAAGGATACTGAAAGATCGTTACACACCGACCACCTCGTTAGACACCGACCACCTCGCCTACTTGCTGTGGGTATATATACAAGTTATAGAGCGCGTGCGTGGAGAAGAACACAACGCAAGGTCGTGGGCGACGTTGTGGCCACCGCATAGACCAGTTACAAAACTGAGTGTCTCAACAACCCCCACAGTCTAAGGGGTGATCGCTACGGGAACAACACATAGACTAGAGCGGAACACCTCGAACGTTGATGTCGGGAGGCCCTTGGTCATCACATCGGCATATTGTTCACCGGTGGGCACATGAAGAACACGCAACTCGCCGACCTGAACTCGTTCCCGGACGAAGTGAATGTCCAGCTCAATGTGTTTGGTTCTCTTGTGGTGCACCAGGTTCGTGAACATGTAGACTGCTGAGACATTGTCACAGAACGCCACGGTCGCCTTGGACATTCACTTCGTCCGGGAACGAGTTCAGGTCGGCGAGCTGCGTGTTCTTCATGTGCCCACCGGTGAACAATATGCTGACGTGATGACCAAGGGCCTCCCGATATCAACGTTCGAGGCGTTCCGCTCCAGTCTATGCGATGTTCCCGTAGCGATCACCCCTTAGACTGTGGGGGTTGTTGAGACACTCAGTTTTGTAACTGGTCTGTGCGGTGGCCACGACATCGCCCACGACCTTGCGTTGTGTTCTCTTGTACACACGCGCTCTGTAACTTGTATATGTACCCACAGCAGTGCAATACAAATGTTGTTGGCCCAATTCCATTCTTCTACATGGTATTAGAGCACTTGGCTCGTCTCCAGGACAGTCTAAACGGAAGGCAATACCGTAAGTAGCGAGATGGACACCGATCACCTTGAAGACACTGGATGTTGTATTCTGGCAATAGTATGAAGCACCTGGTGTATATGCAAAGGATTGCCGGCACCAAAGCCGACAACCCAAGGAATCTTCCAAAAGCGACGTCTCTAACGAGAAAATGACATCCGCAAACGCCATCATCGCCCTGTCAGAGAACTGGACATGAAAGACGACGCCTCCAACAAGAAAAGTGGCGCCCACGACATCGAAACATGATAGTACCGCCATTGCCCACCAATTGCCGAATTGTTATGCCATTGATTGTCGCCTCCGTCTCGATCTGGTCGTCGTCATACATGCCTAGGTCGGCTGCCACCATTGCACGAGTAAGGTCGTCGATGACCAGGCACGCGACAGCTCTGGCTCCGCCGAACCCGCCGCCGGCGGCGACGCGGCGAGACGCCGACCGAGTCGTGCGGAGGCCGATCCGATTTTTGCGGACTCCACCAGATCAAGTCGTGAAGGGCCAAAGCGGACGATCCGCAAACGGATCCGTCGCCCACGCATGCAAGCGCCATCGCCGACCGCCCAACTTTCGCCCCTCCTCTATCGCGCCAGAGACGGGGCGTCGCCGAGGTAAGGCCCCGGCGCCACCATCATTTTTTGCCGCCTGGCCTCCCGGTGGCGTGCTCCGGCGGCGGAGGTGGAGAGAATGGGATGTGGGGAGGCGGTGGCGACGGTTAGGGTTTCGTCCCGAGCCGCCCACGCGAGGGCGACGGGAGGCTGACCGGTGTTTCACGCGAGGAGGTGCTTGAGGATTCACATAGCCAAATATATTTTTTTAGATAAAGACAGCCAAATATATAGATAAAAAATAGTTTGTGTTCACACAAACATGGTATCGTGGGACACCCCTTCCTACGCGTTCCGTCGAGCACATTGCGCACGATGATGGCAACACCGCGACACTGGCTGAGGCGACGTCCTCACCTCGGAGCACGGAGTGGCGGACGTCGACCGTGGAGAAGGGGCGGCGGCGACATCGTCACCTCAGCTAGCGCATCGGCTTTGACAGATGACAACGGTCCATGGTCAACGGCATCCAGACCGCTCAGAACCCACCACTCTTCAGCCAAGGCTTCCTCTTCCTGCCTCTGCCCGTGAACAATTTGGCTCACATATGCGGCGCCGGCGCACCGCCGACTCGCCGGAGGGCGGCTCGCGGCGGCCCAGGGCCGCACTTCTCAGCAGCCAGCCCTGCACAAAGGTATCCCTGGTTCACCTGTTGCAACTTGTGACTGTGAGTAAACAGTAGTTCCCCAACCCAAAATCTGGACTAGATTATTGCTCGTTAGCTGGATTCACAAGAGAAATTTCATTGTGGGCTATCCTTGTAGTACTAGGCTACATGTATCTTGCTTGCATTAGTTTGTTGATGAGGTAGTTGGATGGTTGATTCTCCGGCGATGATGAACCTATGAATGATTTTGATGCCATGGCCTAGCCGGCTTTCCCCTAGGTTTTGCGTCTCCATATTAACCTGTTACCAATAGATAAACTAAACTCTTGTTTTTATCTCTTTTTTTTTTTTGTTAAGTCTCCTGTGCTCTTGAGCTTATTTATTTCTGAGGTGGCAAGTGGTATCCCCAGTTACTGCTTTCACCAGATGAAAAGAGGCATCCCCAGCTACTCCTTTCTGCAAATCAGGAGTGGGGGAATTTTGGCGTGCTTGAAGTGTTCCAAAGCTACGTTGCACTGAAATTCCGTCAAAGACTTTTAGAGACTGCATGACGTACCATTCATGTTTTTAATTTGACACATGTGGACACAAATGTTAGAAAGTTTTGTCCTCATCTCTTGTGAAGTTGGTTAGCTTTATTTTATTGATTTATTCAATGTCTCTCTCTGCTGGTCCATCTTTTTCTGTCCTTTCCCTATGTCCCTGGTTAGGCTTGTTTACTGTTAACCCTTTTACTGCTCTCGGTCAGCAGTCTAAGTATACACAGTCTTGCTTTCTTTGAGACCTGCTGACTGATGTGCACACAAAGATTGGTAAATATGTGTAGCTTTCACTGCGAGTGTGTTACTTGTAGTTCAAAGTTGAATGTCAATGTGTTCTCTCCAATGTATCAATTTCTTTTTCCTCTCTGCCTTTGGTTATTTGTCTCTCTACCTGCTTCCTGGTTCCTTTCAAGGTTCTTCATAGATGATAACGATATCTCCAAAGGCAACACAAACATTTTAATCTCACTCAATCTTTTACTTAATTACAACTGCAACAGTGTTGTCTAGCCAAGGAATTTCAAATTCTCGATTACGGCTTGTTTGCATAGACCAGGTCAGTAAAGACTTATGGTCATCGTTTGTTTACACTAGATCTTCAAATCATATGTGAGGAATTGTATAGGTAGCATGAACCCCACAGGCACCAAGTCACATCGATTACTGCACCCTGTCCTTGTACGCAATGGCGTACACGCTTGCCACACCAACTCTGTACTAGTTGCAATTTCTGTTTCAAGGCCTCAGATGACTACCTTTCCATTAAATTGCAACAACTCTGTACTTGCAATATCACAACAATTTGCTTCTTGGCTTTGATAATTTGGCTCTCAACAGTGCCTCCCTGTGTTTTAAGGATAATGTAACATTATACCTACTGACAGATAATAACTTCCCTCAATACAATATGAATATTATCACACCTTACTTGAAATGTCACAAAATGTCACCTAATGCCATCAGTAACAGTGTAGCGGAGAGACTTTCCAACTCCTCATTTTATTTGCATTGACCAGGTCCGCAAAGGCTCTACTAGGACTTATTGCTTATATATGTAGCATGAACTGATGCATCCCATTCCAGCCACTAAGCCTTATCTGCTACTCCACTACTTATTTTCCTTGTACCTTCGGCAACAATGCACACTCTTGCCATAGCAGCTCTGCACTTGTTGCAGTTTCTAGCAACAATACCTACACTATCTTCACAAGACTTTGGGGCAATTCCTGGTTGCATTTCTACATGCCACAACATAAGCATACCTTACCCCTTCGGCATCGGTGACGAGCGATGCTACTTCCATGAGGAGTTCAAGCTCGCGTGCAAAACGGAAGAAGACCCTCCCGTGCTGTACATGAACAGAGCTGGATATCGAGTTGTCAGTATAAAGTTGCATCCTAGAGTTGTGTACCTTGACACTCGTTTCCATCCGTTGTTAGGGAAAAGCAGATATGGCGAGAACTGGAATCTCAGCTTAGATGACAGGCTCTATCGCGTATCAGCTGCCCAAAATGTGTTTGTTGCCTTGGGATGTGGTTTCAGGTTTTCGGTCAGTCTCCCCGGAGCAGGAGTCAACGCCAGCACCTGTGATTCCAGCTGCCAGACTGGTTATCCCAAGGTGCCCATTGATGGCACATGCTCTGGTATTGGATGCTGTTATACGGAGGTTTCAGAAGACAGCAATAGCTATGCAATCAAGCTTGTTCCCCTCGATGAAGCAGCGAACTCAACCCATGGCCCAAGGGATCCATTCAACACCACATATATTGTGGAGAAGGGGGAATACTGGATGAGGACAGGATACGCCATACCGTTGCAGCAGTATGCGGCCTCACCAGAATCTGTCCCAGAAAAGCCAACCCACACTGTGGTTTACTGGATGTTTGGTAACTCATCTTGTTCGGAAGCTCAGAAATCCAATAACTCTGGTTGCCTCAGTGACAAGAGTGATTGCTATGATGAACCTCCACGAGGGTATAAATGCCTGTGTCAACAAGGCTATGCTGGGAACCCGTACATGCCTAATGGGTGCCAAGGTATGCATCTTCCAGTTCAGGTCCAATTTTTACCCTGTGATTACTTTCCACTGATTAGTAATTACTTTTTTATTCATGGTTGAACTTGTAATAGATGTTGATGAGTGTACGCAGCCAGATCCACCCCCATGCTTTGGGAATTGCATAAATACAATAGGATCGTATGATTGTATCTGCCCATCGGGCACCTCCGGCAACCCCAGAGTAAGAGATGGGTGTAGTCCAAGCAAATTGAAAATTTCAGGTAACAAGAAAAAAATCATTCAGTATCATGATCTCTGTTCTTTATATTCTAAAGAATTAAGCCTACTTAGTTTGTCATGAGGGTGGTTGTACACCCATATCGCCCAAGCGCAAGCTCTGATCAAGACGAATTTGGGTGACTATTTCTTCTTAATTAAAAGCCACCTAGTTCCTCCTATGTTTTTTTTTACCAACATTCTTGCACCAGCCAAGGTTCAAATTCTGGTGGCACCATAAAAAAAAATCTCTAGCAAACAAAAAAAAAATAGTGATAGAGTGCCTGCCTGTGGCGACTGTGGTTGATCTGGGTCCCTCCTACCAGGGGTAGTTGCAATGGTCAACAGCCCAAGAGGTCGTGGATGGCCTAGGTTATTATGTGCCCCTAAAGGGTGAAACCAGGGTTATGAGGTTTTCTCGGCCCATGTGGTTGAAGCTTCATCTTGATCTTAATGCCTTGGTAGGTGTTCCGTAGGATCCTGGTTTTTTACATTCAAACTCGTTTGGTGTTAAGATCAGCTCTAACCTGTTTTGAAGTTCTTTCTTTTCTTATTTTTCTTAATATAATAATGGGTAGATCTCCTACCGTTCCGATAAAAATGGTTTGTCGAAGTAAATAATCAGAATTTCATTTTTCATATGTTACCCAGGATTGATCATTGGAATTGGACTTGGAAGTGGTATTGTCATTCTGCTGTTTGTTCTTGCCATTGTTGTCATAAGGAGAAAGGCCAAGGCTCGAAAAGCTAAAATAATGAAAGAATTTTTCTTCAAGCAAAATAGAGGCCTTTTACTGCAGCAACTGGTAGACAGGGATATTGCTGAAAGGATGATCTTTAGCTTAGAAGAGCTTGAACGGGCCACAAACAGTTTTGATGAAACTCGAAAACTCGGTGGCGGAGGCCATGGAACTGTGTACAAAGGTATTTTGTCTGACCAACGGGTCGTCGCTATAAAAAGGTCAAGGCATGCAATCAAGAGAGAAATTGATGATTTTATCAATGAGGTTGCCATACTTTCTCAAGTAAATCACAGGAATGTAGTGAACCTTTTTGGATGTTGCCTCGAAACAGAAGTGCCATTGCTAGTCTATGAATTCATTTCAAATGGGACGCTTCACGAACATCTTCATGTCAGTGCTCCACTATCATTGCCATGGAAGGAGCGTAAGAGGATAGCCCTTGAAATTGCTAGATCGCTCGGTTATCTGCATTCTTCCGCTTCTGTGTCGGTAATCCATAGAGACATAAAGACAACCAACATACTGCTAGATGATCGGTTAACAGCAAAAGTGTCAGACTTTGGAGCTTCTCGAGGTATTCCCATTTATCAAACTTCTGTCACAACAACCATTCAAGGAACTTTTGGATATTTGGATCCAGAGTACTACCGAACAAGCAGGCTCACTGAGAAAAGTGATGTGTATAGCTTCGGTGTGATACTTGTGGAGCTGTTGACTCGTAGGAAACCATCATCTTATGTCACACCTGAAGGCTTCAATCTAGTTTCACAATTTTCTTCGTCGGTGAGCGAGGACAAGCTCTGGGAGATTTTAGACCCTCAAGTCACTGAGGAGGCAGAAGAAGAAGAAACCAGGGAAATGGCAGCCATTGCCATCTTGTGCTTGAACTCTAAGGGCGAGGACAGGCCCACGATGAGACAAGTTGAGATGAGACTACAAGCCTTGCAGAGTTCGGCAGACAATACTGGGCTGAACGGACGATCAGTTCAAGGCCATGATTCCTATGCTGGTGATTACAACTTGAGCAGGCCGTATAGCATGGAACAGGAGTTCTGGTCGTCGATGAGCTTTCCTCGTTGACCATCTGCTCTTGTCCAACCTAAAAGTTGTTTCTCCTTTTATATTATTTTGATCCTTTGAAGTTCTTTTGAAGCATCTGCAGTCAACTTTTCCACACTATCTGTATTGTCTATCATATGGTCACTGTTGTTTCAATAATTGAGAGGTTGCACTTCCATCCTGTCCTATGCATACTGTAACTCGTAATACAGGCTGAATGCCATTGCGATTTAAATTTATGCTACAACTCTTACTGTAACGTGTTATGCGTCTCTAATGCAACCAGAATTGTAGTCCAGTTTGTTGTGCTTATCAAATCTGTTTCTTCTGAATGAGAATGGAGGCAGTTAGACCGTCCCCACCAATTGCTTCCCTGCCGGCCCGAGGATTTTAACATTTGTTAACTGTGCATTTCTTGACTCTTTTTACGACGGCGTAAAGTATAATGGCTAGTGTATATAAACAATATGTATGGCTCTTTTCACGAAATATTAAGTTCTACCCAATGTATAGATTATGGTACATTTTGTGCCCATCGACCTGTGGTTGAATAAGATCTCTAGTCTTATGTTATATAAGTATAAAGTATATTTTTTAGAATTAAAGGGCTTCCCACCCCGATCTTTATTGCAAAGATCAACCAGTTCAAGAGTACGTTTACCAGCACCGAGCATGGCTACCCGCCAGCAAACCCTTCAGGCACAGCAAAGTAGTACTCTCCAGCACTAACTTGCAACACACAGCCTTTTTGGACTTCTCACATGCTCCAAGCTTCTTTCATCTTGGACAAGTCCAGCCACTTCCCTTCTTCATTAGCCTTCTTGGTGTCTTTTGTCAGCATCAGCTTCACTTCTTCAGGCACCACACTTGTTAACCAGCAACTCTCATTCTGGTATAGGTACCGATCAAGTGGAGTGTCAACTTGCTTCAGCCACTCATCAGGTAAGGTCTTGATGCCACCTTCCCAAGTTTTTCCAGACAAAGAGCAAGTTTCAAGGCCGACTCCTTTGGACAAAGAGCGCTCCAGCTCTTTACCATTGAGGCTACCTTCAGTAGCAAAATTTTCCCATCCTTCCAACACATTCCCTGAAAACACAGACAATTTCTTAACTTCCAAAGCCCCCACAGAGCTGCAGCACAAATCATGTTTTCAACCACCAATTTATTATTATTAACCCAGTTAGAGCCAATATCCAGGAAATCTTTTCCTACTGATAAGTCCAAGGCTTCTGAAACGAAAGCCCACAACTGTTTAGCAACTACACAATCAAAGAATAAGTGGTGGACAGATTCAGCTTCATTACAAAACAAACAGGAAGGGTCCTCAACCTCCCTCCTGATGTCAAGGTTATCCCTAGTCAAAAGCTTATTCTTTGAAAGAAGCCAAAGAAAAAAAGTGCACTCTTGGTGGAAGTATAAAGTATATAAGTTCATATACAAATTTACACGTATAACTAATCAAAATTGATTATCCATGCTCTCTAATTAATCTTGATCTGGTTGTTAATTTACCAATTACTGTTTATGTTTGATTATCCTTTGCATTGCACATGCAGGTTATTAATATGTATTAATTGAAACATTAGTTTATGTTATACCACCTCACGTTGCATCCATTTTTTTTAACATCACAAATCTACATTTTTGACTTTCAGCTTTTAACCTTATTACTTTTGCAATTTTTAATTCATATCTGAAGTTCAAACTCTAGGCTTAGTGTATAATTGGCCAATTTGGTTGATCTACTTCTTGTGCTCTTTTTCTATAGTGTGCTTTTAACGGTCGGAGGCTGTAAATGTAGTGATGAATATTTGTATCAATGACATATGTAGAGATTAGAATTTTTTTTCAAAAAGTGCTCAATTTACCTTTATTATATTATAGTTAAAAAGGTTCTATACTCCACTTTTAGTTACTATGAAGAGGTTTTGGACCAAAATGCCATAGATCAGATCACACCACCTCTGTCCAAAACCAAGATGACATAGGACTTCCAGCTAGCTTGATCAATAACAATGGTGTTTTGACTTGTGAAAGAGGTTAATTGCACCTTGTACATACCGGAAGTTGTCAGGGATGTATGGCTTGCCCTTTGATGAATGCTCTTTGGTTGTTGGACACTACATTACGTAACTAGAGTGCCAAAGGATCAGCTAAGATTTTCCCCATTATTTCAGTGACACTATGCATAAGGCTTATTGGTATATATAGTCCACTCCGCCACGGTATTCGCCCCCTTCTAACTGACCTTCTGGTGAGTTATCATGGCGCCTCACGCTTCAAGAGTATTATGCCAAGGCAAGAGATATATAAACAACAAGAACATTTGTCAGTTGCCGTCGTAGAATCAAGATACACTTGTGCAAAATGGCGGTGAAAACAAGAAGATGGTTGGTCAATGAAGACATGTTTCTTCCAAGTTTCCTCCTAATCCTCCTTGATGTCAGTGGGGTATATCCCAATTTGTACAGAATCAGATAGCTTTTTTAACATCAAAATCTCCGTAACTATAGTATATTTTTGTCCTCTTCTCCTGTCAAGTACATGATTGGCAGACTTTTGAAAATTATGGAAAGGCTAGTGTTCTTTCTCTTTCCCACAGATGGTGCTGGACATGCTGTGGTCACCTAGGAGCTCATGTCGATAAGGCCCTGCTGCTGACATAGAACATGGTGTAAATCCCAGTACAAAACCACTAGCCTAGTTCCAAAGTCCAAACTATGCAACATGTTTGTCCCTATTTGACCCTTGCTATAATCACCACGGCCTGTCCAATGTTATATGCCGTAACAAAATTTATACAGCACACAATCATCTGTGTTTCCGAAGTAAGGTTGATCCTTGTGCAAGTCCATATATATGCAATTGCCCTCTTTGGCTGCATCCATGTCACCACATCAGTCAAGAACAGGTGCGATAATCAAAAGAAGAAGAAGAAAAAATGTGTCTTTTACAGTGCTGTTACTCTTGCCATGTCAAGGTGATCTTGGACAGGATGGTGCCGAGCTGCCTGCAGCTGCCGGAACCCCGGCAGAGCGCGGCGGCGGCCGGAGAGGAGGCAAGGCATCTCACCCTGGGGGAGATGCTGTACCCGCCGCCGAGCTGGGAGACGGAGGCTGTGGCGACGCCGTCGCGGCGCAGCTCCCCGAAGGTGTGCCCGGTGAACAACCTGGCCGACCTGTTCTCCGACGAGGAAGAAGCGGCCGGCGGCTACTCCCCGCCGGGCGTCGTCAACGACAGCGTGTCCATGTCCTTCGTCAGCCGGGTGTCGCTGAACAGCGTGTCCCACTCCCGGAGGGTCAGCTTCAGGTCCCCCGACGAGTCCGACGTGTTCATCATCCCGGCGAGAAGCCACTCCGACGACGACGACGACGATGAGTGGAGTAGTGATGACGGTGAACCAAGCAGGAGAACGTGACGTGAAGGCGAGTGAGAGCTGGAGAGGCGAGGACTGGACGTGACATGACACGTCCAGGATTTTTAGTTTAATTTCTTGGCATGAAAATCGAAAACATGCACATGTTCAAGTTCCATTTTTTTGTGTGTGTTGATTTTGGTGGTGATGACATGTACCTGTAGTCTGTGTAGAATTGCTTCGATCGACCTCCGGCGTTTCAGGGTGGTTTTGAGTAGTGGCAGCCCACAATTTCCGGCATGTTTCCGAGAGTGGTGGAGCAGGTGGCAGTCGCTCCGTCGATGGGCTTCTCTCCATCACTCTCCTTGCATGCCGTTGCCGTCCTCCTTGTTCGGATCCTGAACAAGCCACCACGCCTCATCTTCTCCTCCCCTCTCCATCGGTATACTTTCGCCATTGCCATAGCATCGGGATCGAGCAGCTTCCCCAGGATGCTGCATCTGGGCTGAAGAGAGCGATCGAGGGATCATCGAGGATCAGGGGACTCAGGGTGTGATCGAGGAGGGATCATAGAGGGTGGACAAGATGGAGAGCTACCTGAACGAGAACTTCGGGGGCGTGAAGGCGAAGCACTCGTCGGAGGAGGCGCTGGGGCGATGGCGGAGTGTCGTCGGCGTCGTCAAGAACCCCACCAGGCGGTTCCGCTTCACGGCCAACCTGGGCAAGCGCTCCGAGGCGGCCGCCATGAAGCGATCCAACCAGGAGAAGCTGCGCGTCGCCGTGCTCGTCTCCAAGGCGGCGCTGCAGTTCATCCACGGCCTGCCCCCGCAGGGCGACTACGCCGTCCCCGCCGACGTCAAGACGGCGGGATTCGGCATCTGCGCCGAGGAGCTCAGCTCCATCGTGGAGAGCCACGACGTGAAGAAGCTCAAGTCCCACGGCGGCGTCGACGGGCTCATGTCTAGGCTGTCCACCTCGGCGTCCGACGGCGTCGCCGATAAGAAAAAGCTGATGGCGGCGCGGCGGGAGGTCTTCGGCGTCAACCGCTTCGCCGAGGCGGAGCCGCGCAGCTTCTGGGTCTTCGTGTGGGAGGCGCTCCAGGATATGACGCTCATGATCCTCGCCGCGTGCGCGCTCGTCTCCCTCCTCGTCGGGATCGCCACCGAGGGGTGGCCCCACGGTGCGCACGACGGGCTCGGCATCGTGGCCAGCATCCTGCTCGTCGTCTTCGTCACCGCCACCAGCGACTACCGCCAGTCGCTGCAGTTCAAGGACCTCGACAAGGAGAAGAAGAAGATCACCGTGCAGGTCACGCGCAGCGGCTACCGCCAGAAGCTCTCCATCTACGACCTCCTCGCCGGCGACATCGTCCACCTCTCCATCGGCGACCAGGTGCCCGCCGACGGGCTCTTCGTGTCCGGCTTCTCGCTGCTCATCAACGAGTCCAGCCTCACCGGCGAGAGCGAGCCCGTCGCGGTGAGCGCCGAGAACCCGTTCCTGCTGTCTGGGACCAAGGTGCAGGACGGCGCGTGCAAGATGCTCGTCACCACCGTCGGCATGCGCACGCAGTGGGGCAAGCTCATGGCCACGCTCAGCGAGGGCGGCGACGACGAGACGCCGCTCCAGGTCAAGCTCAACGGCGTCGCCACCATCATCGGCAAGATCGGCCTCGCCTTCGCCGTCGTCACGTTCGCGGTGCTCACCCAGGGTCTCTTCTGGCGCAAGCTCGCCGACGGTTCCTACTTCAGCTGGACCGGGGACGACGCGATGGAGCTGCTCGAGTTCTTCGCCATCGCCGTCACCATCGTCGTCGTGGCCGTCCCCGAGGGCCTCCCTCTCGCCGTGACGCTCAGCCTCGCGTTCGCCATGAAGAAGATGATGAACGACAAGGCGCTCGTCCGGCACCTCGCGGCGTGCGAGACCATGGGCTCCGCCACCACCATCTGCAGTGACAAGACCGGCACGCTCACCACCAACCACATGACGGTCGTCAAAGCCTGCATCTGCGGCAAGATCAAGGACGTCAACAGCTCCGGGGAGACCAAGACGTTGCCCTCCGACCTGCCGGCCTCCGTCGTGGCCATGCTCCTGCAGTCCATCTTCAACAACACCGGCGGCGACGTCGTGCTCAACCAGGACGGCAAGCGCGAGATCCTGGGCACTCCCACCGAGGCCGCCATCCTCGAGTTCGGCCTCTCCCTCGGCGGCGACTTCTCGGCAGTGCGCAAGGCGAGCACCCTCCTCAAGGTGGAGCCCTTCAACTCGGCCAAGAAGAGGATGGGGGTGGTCATCCAGCTCCCCGGCGGCGCGCTGCGGGCGCACTGCAAGGGCGCGTCGGAGATCATCCTGGCGTCCTGCTCCAGGTACCTGGACGAGCACGGCAACGTCGTCGCCCTCGACGGCGCCACCGCGGACCACCTCAGGGCAACCATCGACAGCTTCGCCAACGAGGCGCTCCGGACGCTGTGCCTCGCCTACGTAGACGTCGGCGAGGGTTTCTCGGCGAGCGATCAGATTCCGATGGACGGGTACACGTGCATCGGCGTCGTGGGGATCAAGGACCCCGTCCGTCCCGGCGTCAAGGAGTCCGTGGCAATCTGCCGGTCGGCAGGCATCACCGTCAGAATGGTTACAGGCGACAACATCAACACGGCCAAGGCGATTGCGCGGGAATGCGGCATTCTGACTGACGGTGGCGTCGCCATTGAAGGCCCAGACTTCAGAGAAAAGACTGAAGAAGAACTGCAACAGCTGATACCAAAAATACAGGTGGATTGACGTTGGCAGATGTAAATTACGTGTCACCTTTGCCTCCATAATTAATTTCTGGAGTTCATTTGTTTGGGTGGTTTAATGATTCAGGTGATGGCAAGATCTTCGCCGCTTGACAAGCACACCTTGGTCAAGCATCTACGAACTACATTTGATGAAGTTGTTGCGGTGACCGGTGACGGCACAAATGATGCGCCTGCGCTACATGAAGCAGATATTGGGCTTGCAATGGGCATTGCTGGCACTGAGGTATTGTTTACTTCATTTTTCCTCAATTAGATACTGGAATTACTTACTATGACCAGTAGTAATTCAGTATTAAGTGCACATCAAATTAATAGTGAAATTGGTAGTTATATTTTGTCAGGATGTTTTTTTTTTCCTCAGCTTGCTATTCTTTGACATTATTGTAAAATCTAACGAACTAGCAATTTTATTAGTTGAATTCATTCATCAATTATTTTCAAATATTTGAAGGTGGCAAAAGAGAGTGCCGATGTTATTATTCTCGATGACAACTTCTCTACCATAGTTACTGTTGCCAAATGGGGTCGATCGGTGTACATCAACATTCAGAAGTTTGTGCAGTTTCAGCTGACAGTCAATGTTGTTGCTCTCGTTGTCAACTTCTCTTCAGCTTGCTTGATAGGTAATCTCACATTGGTGCATTCATCTGAGGCGATTCCACTCTGAAACTGAAATACACTGACTCTAAAACACGAAAATAATTCTTGTGCTTCCTTCTGCTTGTCAATTCAGGGAGTGCTCCCCTGACTGCTGTGCAGTTGCTCTGGGTCAACATGATCATGGACACACTAGGAGCACTGGCACTGGCCACAGAACCTCCAAACGATGAGCTCATGAAGAGAACTCCTGTTGGAAGGAAAGGGAACTTCATCAGCAACATCATGTGGAGGAACATCATGGGACAATCCTTCTACCAGTTCCTTGTGATTTGGTATTTGCAGTCTCAAGGGAAATGGCTCTTCGGAATCGAGGGCGCCAACTCAGACCTACTTCTGAACACAATCATCTTCAACTGCTTTGTATTCTGCCAGGTAATGTGGAAGTTCTTCTTGCACTTATGCAAATCTGGCAAAGTATGATTACTTTAGATTTCAAATGTTTGTGGATACTGAACAAACGGCGTACTGTAAACAAAAATTTGCTAGATTTTTTATCATGTGATGTGAAGCTGCACTGAATTCCTTCTCGATCATGCAGGTTTTCAATGAGGTGAGCTCAAGAGAGATGGAGAGGATAAACGTGTTCCAAGGCATTCTAGACAACAACGTGTTCGCCATGGTCCTCGGCAGCACCGTGGTCTTCCAGTTCATAATCATACAGTGCCTCGGCAGCTTCGCCAACACGACCCCTCTCAGCTTCACGCAGTGGATGGCCTGCATCGCCATCGGGTTCTTAGGCATGCCTATTGCCGTGGCGGTGAAGATGATCCCAGTGGATTCTGTGTAGGGAAACTCTCTCAGAATTCAGAAACTGAAGCCAGCCAGGCAGTTTTTGCCATTGCTTGCCCTCATAACACAGCTATGTTTGTTTTCCTGTGTAATGCATGCAGCTAGGTGAGTCACTGCCCATCTTCCTTGCTTATGATCTAGACTTCTGAAAAAGTGTTGAGTAGAATCTTGTAGCTCTGAATGATTCAGTTTTTTCCCCAGATGTTCTTCCTTTGGAAGTAGTAATGTTGGCTTGGAATGTTATTACAGCACTACTATCTTTCTTTATTCATTTGTGATTCTACAATGGGGTTCCTCTTGAGATATTATTGTGCTGTAATTTCGTGCCACGGATCAGAGAACATAAGCATGCTGCGGGTTTCTTGTCACATGCCCCTTGCTACATTAGCATGTTAAGCAAGCCCTGAAAACCAGATCAGAGTAAGGTTAAGTGGACTGGATGGAGAGCCTCTCGCCCCCACCCCCTCCCTCCTCCCCCAGCCCGGCGGCCGCCGCCGGCACCGCCAGCCACCTCCTCACCGCCGGCCACAGGTAAGACCCGTTCCTCCTCCCCTCCCCTCTCGCCCGACGCGGAGCCGTTCATCCCCGGGGAGAAGTCCGCTGGGCGGGGCAAGGCGGAGCGCTGGGAGATCGACTCCTACGACTCCGACAGCGACTACAGCGCCTGCTCGCCTGAGTCCTCCTCCTACCTCGAGGCGGCGGCACGCGGGATGCAGCGAGCAGCGCCGTCGTCAACGCCGGCGAAGTCGGAGGCTGCAGCGCCCCCTGACAACCAAGGCCCGGGAGAGACCGTGGTCGCGGCGCGTCAGGGCGCTCCCTCCAGGACTCAGAGCAGGCGGCAGCGCCGCGCCCGGGCGGCTGCGCGCCGCGAAGCCGACAATGTCGCGCCTGGTCGCCGCGTCCCGGCGAAGCAGAGGGTCAGGGACCAAGCGGCGGAGAGGATCCCCGCTCCACAGCGTCTCGGCTCCCAGCGGCGGGCGTCCGCGCCAGACCAGGACGGCTGGCAGAAGGTCCTGCATCGCGATGAGGGACGGCCACCACCGCGTCGACAGCGCCAACCTACACCGCCCAGGGGGATCCCGCCGGAGTTCGACGGGCGATTCCTCAACTGCCTCTCCACCAAGCACCGGATTGCCACCTGCACCCGGCCGCGTCAGTGTGCCCGCTGCAGGAGCACGCGACACCTCGCCAAGGACTGCAAGCGGCCCAGGCAAGCCGCCGGTGGCCATGATCGCCCCAGGGGTCACACGGCCGGAGAAAGCCGCGAGCCGGACCGCCGCTTTGTCCGGGCGCGGCGCGGCAGCCCGGACACGCCACAGGGCTCGGCCGCTGAAGGGGAAACACCGCCACCACCACCGCAGCCGCCGCGCCGTCAGCTCGACAACTGCGACGACCCGTGTTCCGAGTTCGTCGATGGAGTGCCTCCTGGCCACCCGGCTTTCCGGCCGCGGGAGGCCGAGTGTCACATCCAGTGGGACGCGGCCACGGACGCCGCGGAGGCTGCGCTCCAGACGGCCTTGATCGCGCAGCCGAGTGGAGACCCGGGACACCACACCACGTCCGAGGTACTATTGCGATCACGACCGCGACCGAAGTCGGTGCAGACGACATCTGCGTCAAGAAGTACTACCCCGAGAGATTCATCGTTCTGTGCGGCACGCCGGCGATCAAGGATCGGGTCCTGGCAGCTACGCCGGTGCCGTTCGGGAGATCCCCACTCATCTTGCTGCCATGGACAAGGGTGGCGCACGCAGACCTGTGCACCCTCCGATACAAGCTCACCATCGAGCTCGAGGGGGTGCCGCCGCACGTTTGGAGAGAAGACACGGCAGCGAAGCTACTCACCCCGTACTGCTGGATTCAGGAGGTCGAAGCGGTTTCAGCGACGGGCGATGATCTTTCAGCATACAAGCTCACGGCTTGGTCCAAGCATCCGACCACCCTGCCCAAGATCATCTGGCTGAGCGTGGCGGAGCCGACGGCCGGACAGGCGGCCGGCGAGGGAGTCCGTTTTCGCGGCGCGCGGCCGTTCCTGACCAAGAAGGACGTGCTACGATACAAGATCATCATTCATCTGAAGTGAGTCCGTGATTTCGCGCCGCCGCCCAGCGATGATGGAAGTTCCTCCTCCGACAACCCGGCGGACGGCGGGAGGAACCGCAAGCGCCATCACTCCTCCAGAGGCAACGGGGTCGGATTCCACCCCTACGTGTGCCGTCGCGGTGTCCCGGACGGCGCGGCGCCGAGCCAGCACGGAGACGGCAGCGCCGGCGGACGGCAGCATGGCAATGATCAGGGCCCACGTGCCAGAGTGCCAGCAACTCAGAGGGTGGGTCTCAACGGGAGGCAGAGAGTCCCGGCCCATCTGAGACTGGACACGTGGCCCCGTGCAAGAGTGCCAGCCACGCAAAGGACAGGTCCCAACGGCATGCCAAGGGTTTCGGTTCAGCAAAGGATCAACCCAGGACAAGCACTGCGTCACGGCGGTCAAAAGAAGAAGGAGAAGTGGGCTTGGCAGCCAAAGCAAGCGCCGCGACAAGAGGAGCCAGCGCTGCAGGCTCACAACGATTTGAATTCAGGCGGTTCATCCAATCCTGACACCCCTGCACCGGCAGATGAAGGCTGCACTGGCGCGGGGATTGGGGCCGGCCCAGATCAAGACAAACAAGATCAACAACCCGGGCCATGCCCACTGGAAAAGGAGATTGATCCGGTGGGCGACAGAGGAGTTGGAGCAGTTCCAGTACAAGAGGGCAAGCCCGCAGTGGACGCGTGGCATTCCCCGACAAGAGATGTCCAGGACAAGGACAAGGTCGATACAGATGCCCTCTCCTGCTCGGCAATCATGGAAGAAACGGTGCTGGGCGGGCTCACCCAGGACCGCTGTCAGAGGGAGGACAACGAACCGTTGGCCACACCAGAGGAGGAGCCAGTGGTCACGCCAGACGAGGACATGGGGGGCGCCCCTGAGGAGGAAGGCGACCTGGCCACACCCACGGTGGAGGACATGGCGGTCCCTCCTGAGGAGGAGGCCGCGATGGACACGATCGTCCAGACAAGCCAGGCCGACGTGTCCAGCGATGACAGCTATCCAGTGGGCCAAGAGGATCTTCAACGGCCCATGGCAGCCCAACAGGCAGAAGATGCAAACCGGGCCACCCCAGAGAGCCCGGCCGAACAGCCTGGGCCTGGCGGCAAGCAAAGCCCAGCTCCAGCAGAGGGTGTGCCGGACGAGGAACAGGGAACCCCGGCTACGCAGTGTCGCCAACCGCAGCCCCCGTCGTCGCCGCAGGACTCCACCTCGGCACAACGCCGTTTCCAAGTGTTCAAGTGCAGGGTCAAGAAGCCGGTGGCAACACCACTGCTCAAGAAGCCATCACCAATGAAAATGCCATCACCCAGGCGCCGCCCGCTGTGCAGCCGTAGAATCGCGGCTCAAAGCCTGTCCAGGATCCCGACATCAAAGAGGGGGGGAATACTTGGTGCTCAAGCGCCTAGGCCACGCGTCGGCGATCGCGGATGGGACAGCTGACAACAAGTTCGACGAGTTGTTTGGAGGGAAGCCTGAAGATGATGAAGCCCTCAGGGAGCTATTCCCGGACGGCAAGCGGGTGCAGGAACGCCGGCGTCGCCGCTGCGCTCCACGGCAGCGGGCATGATCAGCCCCTGCCCCACGCTGGTAGTCCATGTTAATGGATAATACGACAATAGTGTGCTGGAACGTGCGCGGGCTCAACGCCGCTGCACGACGGGACAACGTACGCACGATGATGTCTGGCGCACGCGCCCACATTGTGTGTCTCGTTGAAACCAAACTCCGAAGTGTAAACCAGTGGTTGATCGCCTCTATGCTGGGCGCTAATTACAGAGATTTCGCTTATGTGCCGTCTTCTAACACCAGGGGGGAATTCTGGTTGCTGCTCAAGCGCCGGACGTTGAATTGCAGCAACCGCTGATCAGATGCTTCACCTGCACTGTCAGGGTCATCACCAACTCGCAAGAGCCCTGGTGGCTGACCACAGTCTACGGGCCGCAAGAGGAGGCGGAGAAGAGCTTGTTTCTGGAGGAACTTGAAGCCATCCGCGATCTGTGTCAGGGAGCGTGGGCAGTGATAGGTGACTTCAATCTTATCCTTGACGAAGTGGATAAGAACAATGCCCGTATCAACCGACAAACTATGAGAGCGTTCCGGGATACCGTGGCCACGCTGCAGTTGCTCGACATTCACCTCCATGGCCGTCGTTATACATGGAGCAATGAGAGAGACCAACCAACCTTGGTTCGTCTAGATCGTGTCCTGGCATCCATGGAATGGGAGGAGCAGTTCCCGGCATGCCACTTGCAAGCTCTGGCGTCAGATGCCTCGGACCACTGCCCACTTCACCTGCAGACCAACCTGTCCCAGACCAAGACGCCGAGGTTCCACTTCGAACAACACTGGCCAAAATCACCTGAATACCAGGAAGTATTGCAGCAAGGCTGGGTACATAGGGTCGACATCCGCGACCCAATTGTGCGCCTTGATTCAATGCTCCGAAACCCGGCAAACGAGTTGAGAAGCCGGGGCTACCGCGAACATCGGCAGCGGCTCGGAGCACCGATCATGGCGCGGGCCATCATCCTAAAGCTGGATCGCCTAGGTGATGTGCGCGCATTGACGGAGGAAGAAAGAGCTATGCGGGCAGACTTCAAGCGCAAGTGCCTTGGACTGTCTTCGCTTGATCGAACGATGGCAAGACAACGGGCACGGGTGCGATACCTGGCAGAGGGGGACGCGAACACCACCTACTTCCACCTGCTGGCCAGGGGACGGCGAAGAAAGAACTTGATCACCAGGCTCAAGGTGGACGGCGCCTTCACCTCCAACCACGAAGCCATGGAGCTGGCACTATTCCGCCACTTCAGAGGGGTCTTCGGGACGCCAGGACAGACTGAAGAGACGGTGGACTTTGAAGCGCTGGGCATTGAGCGGCAAGATCTAACCCTGCTAAAGCAGCCGGTGTCTGACGAGGAGGTTTGGGAAGCAATCAAGGCACTTCCATCTGATAGAGCGCCTGGGCCAGACGGGTATACGGGCGCCTTCTACAAACATTCATGGACGGTGATCAAGCAAGACGTGATGGCTGCCATCAACGCCACACTGTTCGGGGACTGCAGGAACTTTGGCCGCCTCAACGGGGCAATAATCGTGCTCCTGCCCAAGACGTCGGATGCCTGTGAACCGGCACACTTCAGACCAATCACAATGATTCACAGCGTGGCGAAGCTGATTTCCAAGATTTTGGCACTGAGGCTAGCACCGAGGATGCAGACACTGATCTCCCATGAGTAGAACGCCTTCATCCAAGGGCGATCAATCCACGACAACTTCAAATACATCCAGCGCGCCACGGTGCTGCTGCGCAAAACCAAGACACCGAAGATTTTGCTGAAGCTCGATGTAGCAAAGGCGTTCGACACCGTTCAGTGGCCGTTCCTGCTAGATGTGCTACAGGCCATGGGCTTTGGAGAACGTTGGAGACGTTGGATGGCGACCTTGCTCTCCACGGCATCGTCTACCATCATGCTTAATGGACAGCGGGGAAGATTGATTCGCCACCAGAGAGGAGTCCGTCAGGGAGACTCCCTGTCCCCTATGCTTTTCATCTGCGCCATGGAGGTGCTCGCCCGGCTGTTTAACGCCGCAAGGCAGGAAGGAGTGCTCCGGAGCCTTGCCGACGGGAGGGTCAAGTTCCAGTGCAGCCTATATGCTGACGATGTCATCCTGTTCGCGTACCCGGACACCAATGAGGCGATGGCAATCATGGGTATTCTGCAAATCTTCGAGGAGGCATCGGGCCTGGCAACCAACATGGCCAAGTGCTCGATCACAAACATATATGGAGCCGAGGACACGATCCCAGAGCTACAGTAGATCCTTGGATGCCAGGTTGCCCCCTTCCCAATCAGGTACCTGGGGTTGCCGCTCAGCACGACCAGACTGCCAAGGGAGCACATCCGGCGCACAGTCGACGCCGTCGTGCGCAGGCTGCCTGCTTGCTTCGGGCCGCTCATGGCTAAGAGCGGTCGGCTTGTGTGGGTGAAATCTGTTCTATCAGCTATCCCGATCTACTGCATGCTGGCAGATGGACTGCCGCAATGGGCACGAGAAGACATTGACAGGATCTGCCGGCGGTTCCTTTGGAGCGGCAAGGACGGCGACGCCCGGGGAAAATGCATGGTGGCCTGGGGAGCGTGCACAAGACCAAAGGAGCTGGGAGGACTCGGAATCCCGGATTTCAAGCTAGTGAACACCGCATTCGAGACCAAATGGCTATGGCTGCAACACACCGATGCAGAGAAGGCTTGGGCAGCGCTCCCTCTGAAGCAGACAGCGCAGGCAGTGGACTTCTTTCGGGCATCCACAACAACGGTCATCGGGAACGGTCAGGGGACCCTGTTCTGGCTCGATAGCTGGATCAATGGGATCTCTGTCAGGACCATGGCGCCGACACTTATGCGCTTCGTCCCCAAGAGGGTTGCCAACAGGCTCATAGTGGCAGAGGCATTGCCTGGGCGTCACTGGATACGAACCATCTCCGGAGGAGTGACAGTACCAGCGGCAGCGGAATACTTGCAGGTGTGGCACGCTATACACGACGTCGAGCTCCGAGATGAACCAGATCGCCTTGTATGGCGATGGAGCACAGACGGGAAATTCTCAGTGCAGTCGGCGTACCAGGCGCTGCACATCGGCTCGCACGCAATCCCGGGCTGCGTGCGTGTCTGGGAAGTCTGGGCGCCGCTCAAGGTTAAACTGTTCCTATGGCTGGCACTATGGGGCCGCCATTGGACGGCAGACAGGAGAAGGCGGCATGGGCTCCAAGCTCAAGACAAGTGTTTCTTCTGCGACCAGCAACAGGAGACAATCGATCACATGCTGGTGCAGTGCCCATTCGCCCGACAGCTATGGGTAGAAGCAGCGGCGGCCATGGGAGCTATGGTGCAGCAGCAACCAGATGGATCAATGGTGGACTGGTGGGAGGCTTGGCGAGCTCTGTGGCCACCACCATACAACAAGGGAGCGGACACGCTGTTTGCATTGATAGCTTGGGAGCTATGGAAGGAATGTAATGCAAGGTGTTTCCGCGGAGCCACGACGCAGCTGGGGGCTCTCAAGGCCCTGATCAAGCTTCAGGCAGAGCTTTGGATCACGGTAGGCGCCAAGCACCTAGGGAGTTTAGTTAGCCGAGTAATACATTGACATGCGAAGGCAGCGGGGATGTGCGTTCATGATGATTCAAAACGCCCCGCTTGTAATCAAACATTTTTCTCTCTTAATGAAAATACACGCAAGCCTTTTGCGTGATTGAGAAAAAAAAAAAAGCAAGCCCCGAGGGGTGTCCATCAAGGCTGTTCAGATCCTAGAACTAAAATATAGCCTCTAGTACGAAACGAAAGACTAAAACAAGTATGAGCAAATAAAAACTAATCATCTCCAACCACCAATTCAAGCTAGTATAGCAGAGCTCCAGCTCCTCCTAAAAGGACTTCAGCTCTAGCTTCTCTTGAAGTTAGAACAGCTTCTAAGGTGTAGCTGAAGTCATTTTCAATAAACGTTTGACAAAAATGACTCAGAAAAAAAATATATTTCTGCGGCTCTGGCTCTAGCAAGGAGCAGTTTTTATATGGCCGTTTAGCACGGTTCTCCAACAAGAGTTTTTGGCAAAAATCTTTACAGCCTAAAAGTTTACAGGTTGGTGTTTAGTTGCAACCAAAATATTTTGGACCAACAAACAAGCACACTCACATGCTCGCACCCTAAGGCACTTTTTTGCAAGTTTTGGGACTCTTGGGTCCCAAATCCAAAATGTTTATAACCCTAGGATTTTGCAAAATGGAGAAGGGCGTTTAATTCCATTTTGCCAGAAAAAACATGAACGAAAATCTCAAATCTTTTTGGATTTTGGAGGAGCTGCAGCAGTTGCTCTGCTCAACAGTGGGATTCTAACATTCTACTGCAGCTAAGATATGCAAATGCAACTGCCACAACAATCTCAAACAATAAGGTCCAAAGTCGATTACAAGGATATTTTGGTTGCGCTTTTTTTTTTAGTCATTTTGGTTGCACTCAAGTGCACCCCCAATCCATATGGGTTGGACCATTTGAACTATGGTGGATTAAAATACAGCCAAACAAGTCATTAGATGGACTGGATTATTTCTACTGAACATTAACTGACCGACCTTCCGGCTCTCAATAACCTTAGGTGGACTTGGGGTGATGGCCCGATGAAGAATCTCTTAGTCCAAGACCTAATTAAGTTTGTTGGAGCAACTACAGTAGCCTCTTTATATCATTTCTTATTGATATGAATAGTTTCGGTGAAAAACCCTCGCATCAACTATTCAAGTATTGATTTTTCGGGTTTATCGCTAGCTAAAGATGGAGCGCATGGTCGACCCTTTCCACTGCAGATAAGATATCAAGAAGTTGAAGGTGAAAAGAAATAGAGCTCCAGATGATGACTTAGAGAATGAGTTTAAGGGAGGCTCTTCGAGTTGCTTTTATAATAAATTTGAGGTTTAATTTGTATTGATCTCAAAATGCTCATAAGTTACTTATGAGTTATGAATCTATATCTATATTTATTTATGTCAAGTTGTATTGGACCATGGATGCCCATACGGCTATACGGGATACGCCAACCTGCAAACCGTGCACTGGACTGTGGCAGGCCGACAGGCCGGAAGTGGGGCAACGCCCAACGTCCAAGGTGCCCAACAAAACAGCCCAAGGCCCAAGCCACTGTGGCCAGTAGCAGCAGAATGGCATGGCCGCATAGGCCAGCACGGCACCTGGCAGCATTGATGAGGCTGGGTATCTATCGCATAGTAACATTTTAGTTCTAAGGTACTCATAAGTTAATGTAGAACAGATACGTGCAGCTTTTTTGAACAATGACGAACAAACGGGTGATCGAAACCTCTGCTGAAATAGTGCACTCTCTAATGCTTGTTCAAGTTCAAATACATGTGGGTGAGAGTGATTTAGAAATTGTGGCACGTCAATACATAAGAGGATCAAATTAAAAACATTTTAGAACCCGTTTATTTTTTCTTGAATAATTAGGCCAGAGCTGTCTATCATCATTGTATTAAGAGAGAAAAAAGGTTTCATACAGTTATACCGCATTACTCCGAACCAGGCTGCACAGGACCTGAAACAAAGTCTTTCTGTCCGATAAATACACAGTGGGTGAGACCTGACAACACTAAACCTGTTTAATATTTTTTTTCTCCAGCTCCTATAGCAGTTCAACACACTTTTGTTTTACTAAATATGTAGAATTTGATGACATCTCTCTAGCTCCTAGCCCATAGCTCTTTAAATTATACTCTCATAAGGAGCGGTCACGCGTGGAACTCTTAGACATTCATGATAATACACAAAAAATCATTCAGACAAATGTTTTATCAAGCAGTTTGATTCGAGTTGCCATGTAACTTCTTGTAATTCCATTTTTGTTTCTTTTTTTCTTTGTCTAATTAAAATATGACAAAATCTTGTTGCCTTTCTAATTACAACTATACTCCCTTATTCCGAACAGGGCTGTAGGAGGTGAAACAAAGTTTATCTGGTGAGACCTGACAACAATAAACCTGTATAATTTTTTTTTCTCTAGCTCCTAAAGCAGTTCAACACACTTTTTTGTTTTTGTTTTTTCTACCAAACATGTAAAATTTGATGACATTTCCTCGCCTAGAGCCTTTAAATTATACTCTCATCAGGAGCGGTCACGCGTGAACTGAAAAAGAAACAAGCTTTAGGACATTTGTCTCTCTTAGACATTCATGATAATACACGAAAAAAATCATTCGACAAATGTTTTATTAGGCAATTTTGATTCGAGTTGCCATGTAATTTTTTTTTGTAATTTGTTTTTTTTTTTAGATTACACAGTACAACGCAGACGTTCACAATACGCACGCACACTCACCCCTATGAACACACGTACGCAAATCCCACCCCTACCCCTATGAGAACCTTCGAAGAACTGAGCATCCTGCAGATCTAGAGATTCTCGAAGTTACCACTGGCGCCTCGTCGTTGACGGGCAAGATTTGAACCCTGGTGGGTAGCGTCCCACTGGACCGTCCTACCATTGGACTACAAGCCAATTCGCTGCCATGTAATTTGTTGTAATTCTATTTTTTATTTTCTTTTTTCTTGTCTAATAAAAATATGGCAAAGCTCTTGCCTCCTTTCTATTTTTTTATCAGAAGTAGAACCGGTGTTGGATCTAGTAACAGGAAAAAAAAACTGTTTCACATGCACCAAAAGGATATCGATATCTGAGTGCGTTGCATCGATTGTACGGCACTGTTCATCTCTATAGTTGGAACGGTACGCGGCATCGTGAACTTTTTTGCTTGGGAATCTCTAGTTTTGCACGGCAATACTGTACACCCGACACGGCGCCTGGCTCCGCCGCTGACGCCTGTGCCTGCACGCTCTGCCGGAGCATATTTCCAGCGCTGTGGCCTCGTCAGACAATCAATCGAAATAGTCCTGCCACGATCGAGCAGCAGGCACGTCGTAGCCAGGTCCTGGACTCCTGGTCGCTACTCGCCGGGCCCGGCAGCCGCAGCACCGGCCGGCCTGCATCGTGCAGCACGGCGGACGGTGCCTCGCCGGTCGGCCCCAGGCCTCGCCGCGCGCGCGCGCCGGGACAAAACTCAAGGCACTACGTGTGATCGTGTCATCGATGAGTCACATCATCGGCGCTCGCCTGCCACCGCAAGTCCGCCCTGGCCACTGCCAGACCTGGCCGGCACCTCAGCAGCCGGTGATCCTCAGATGGACACCGCACCTTTCACTGCCCGCTGTAAACGCCGGCCGGAGGACAGGACAGGACAGGACGGGGCAGGATGTCCGGACAGGCTCTCGCCGTCCGGTCCGTCCTCAGCATGACACCACGCGATTCATTTTAGTTGGACATGCATATTCGTGTTTACTAGCTTTGGATATTCTCCAACGCAAATACAAATAGGAAGAAATAGTATGCCTTGGAGAACCGAAAACAAATATTATGTGAGCAATTTCCATCTGTTTTCATTTTGTTAAGTCATCGTAGGTATATTTAGATGGTGAAGAAGGTAGTGATGTGTCCTGGGTTTCATTTGGCTATTTCCAAGAGTGCCACATCCTCTCAAACTATGAAATAAGATCTTCCAACACACAAACTCATCTCATGATTTCATAAACTAACTACATGATTTAATTGTTGCATAGTCTTGTGATAAAAATAATACCATACAAATTATGTAGCTACTTGCAAATTCTTTCTAAATCAAGTACTAGCATATACTAGAACTTTTCAAATATGCAAGAGCATTGTCTATCATTGTATAAGAAGATAGAGTGTTTATGTTTTTTATGAAACGGGAGGGGTTTTGCCCCTACTGATATTTTCTTAAAATAACAAAGTACAAAAGATTAGAATCTCCATAAAGGAGAATCAAGAAACAAAAAAAAGGTAACAAAGAAAATAAAGGAAATTACACAAAGGCTTCTAGCCATGAATACGAATGCGGTTGATTAGCATCCTTTGCACGCCGGATAACCTGGGCAAATTCTTTTCGGAAGATCATTTTGCAGCGCTGCTGGGAATTTTCAATGCCTCTAAAAATTTTGTCATCCCGCGAGGTCTAGATCGCCCAACACATTGTCACAATAACTTCCATGAAGAAAGGACGATGCAACTAAATTCTAAAAGTATCCATAATTTGAAAAAGTATCCAACGTGTTTGGTACCAAGAGTTGAAGCAACCACCAACAAGACATGGAGAAAGGACATTGAAAAAAAAAAGATGGGAAAGATCTTCCTCAACAGAGGGGTGACACAAGACACAAACATAAGATTGGAGACTCATTGATTTTCTATGAAGGAGCTCCCTAGTACTTAATCTATCTCTTAAGAGAAGCCAAAAGAAGAATTTACTTTTATGTTGGCAAATAGAATTCCAAAGCTACTTAAATGTAGGATGAACTTGCTGGTGGCCCGTGAGATGCCTATAAACTCTACTCGGAAGAAAAGATATTGTTGCCCCAAATGTAAGACCAAATATTCATTATAAATAGGGAGTTGGAGCTCCTAAATGGCAATAGATAGTTGGAGATATTGTTGTTGATAAGCTTCAGGGGCTGCCACAAACATTGTCATTTTTACAGTAAGAGAAAAGCTCAGGATATTGTTGGCTACATGGAATGGTGGCCCAAGAATCTTACTAGAGTGAGAAAGTAGTGCCATTTTGAATAGAGACAGATGCAAGACCTTTATACTTGGTAAGTAGTTTCAAGAGGTCTCTCCACCGAAGGACCCTCTAAAGTTTACCTCTGAGGATGGAAGCTTGCTACAAGAGTAGTATTTACCCCAAACCAAATCAACCCAAGGGACAGAGAGTTTATTGAAGTATTTATGGTGATGCTTAGCATACTAGAACTATTGGGTGCTTTGTGGGCAATGTTACTCAATACTACAGTATTGCCATGCAAAACTAGAGATTCCTAAGAAAAAAGTTCACGATGTCACGTACCATTCAAACTATAGATGAGCAGTGCCATACAGTTGATCCAATGATCCAATGCACTCAGATATCAAAGGTCCCGTTTGGTGCACCCTTTGGTGAAACAATTTTTGTTATTGGTACCACAACCAATTCTACTAATAGAGTTGAAGTTGTTGATAAACCATTTGACTGAATGATTTCTCATGTATTATCATGAATGGCTAAGAGAAGACAAATGTCCTATAGAAGCTTGTTTCCTGACCGCAACCTATTAGTATAATTTAAGGAGCTTAAGAAAAGGAGCTACAGAGGGGTTATCAAATTTTACATGTTTGGTAAAAAAGTGTGCTCAACTGTTCTAGCTAGGAATGGGAGAAGGACCTATATGCATTGAACATGGTTTAGGATCTAGCGTTTAAAATTTAGGGTTCAGGATTTAAGGTTTAGATTGGGGTTAAATTTGACGATAAAACAATTTAGCCCCAATAACCTAAGAGCAACTTCAAAAGTCTATAGATTTCAATCTCTATATCTCTATTCGTAGAGTCATGCAATGAATATTCTTATTTATACATCTCTCACACGTCTTTAACGAGCTCTTAATTTTTGTTCTCTATACAACAATAGGTTATTATAGTTGTCTTAATGTGAAAAAAGTAAGAAAGCTGCCATATATGGCATTTAGAGAGTTATGTAGCCTTTCCAAAAGTGGAGAACAAGAATGGTGGTTTTAGAGAGTGCAAACGGTGAAGAGTGGTTTTGAGAGCCTATTGGAGTATGTTCTCTAGGTTTTCTTTTCTATTGTTTGTGATAAAAGAGTCATATACAGAGCCTCTAAAAGATGCTCTGTTACGTTTCATTCAGTTTCAAACATATTGGAAGGTTTGTGTATTTTTTATATTATTACGATCAATAAATAGTGAAAGTTACAACGATACACCATGGACATGGCATACTAGAGGGGTTAGTGTGTTATACAATCGGTTCAACCCTCCCTAGCAGAATATCTTAGTCTATTACTCGCTAATCATGTTAAACGAGTTGAACAAATTAAACCTTGTTGAACTAAATTCTTGGGTGACTCGGTGGCCAGTCCGGTCCTATGGAGAAGACGTCCTCGGTACTACGTCGTACACCCTGCTGTCGAAACCACCGGCTAAGCTAAAAACTGGTTACGACTGTTTTCCCGGTTCGTGGCAGGCTGCCAACGTGCGCGGCTAGCTCTCCCGTGTGACTAAACTTGCGTCAACAACACAACGCTATGAAATTCCTTTGGATTCCTTTGATGAGAAATTAAAAGCCTCCAATCCAAACACACGGGGCCCCCGGCAACGCGTGGCAAGACAGATCAAGCAGGCCGCAGGTAGCGCGCGCAGCCGCAGCCAGCGTCCATCGAGGCAGCGCGCTGCTCTGCCCGAGGCCGCCCGCGCCCGCGCCCGCCCGCCCGCCGCTGCAGGAGCTGCCCGGCGCGGCGGTGAAATGCATCGAACAAGGCCGCGCGCTGCTCTGGCCGAGGCCTCCCGGCCGCGCTAACCTGCTGCATGCCCCGGCCCGGTGTCCAGCGCCCTGCCGGTGCCGGGGCTGCTGTCCGGCCGCTGGCCGCTCACTCGCGTCCTGTTTTGATCGCGCGCGCGAGGCGAGACGCGAGATCATGCCATGCATATGATGCATGCATGGCCGCATGCAATGCACGCACGTTTCTCCAAGCAAGCTCCAGGGGGGCTGCCGCGAATTGAATCGGGCCGACGGGATCGCGCCATGGCCCCGGTGCAGACGTGCCGTACGTACGTGTGCCTGCCGGCTGCCCGTCCGGCCGGCTGCCAGTGCCGTCGCCGTCTGGGCTGGCGCTGTCGAGTGACGACGGCTGCGGGCTGCGGCCGGCTGCTTCGTCGTTCGCCGGTCGCCGTGGCCCGTGCATGTGGTGTGACCACTGACCACCGCGCATGGCTCGATCGATCAGGTCAGATTCAATTCAGATGGAGTGGTCAGGCCGGCCATCAAGGCCTGTGTTGTCGTTGGAGTCCGAGTTACCCTCGGTTGGCTCAGCTCAGCTGCCTGCGTATTAAGTGGCCATCAAGTCGCGGCAGGTTCAGGAGTACGAGCTGTCGTGCCATCCATCGCCATCACTAGCTAACCTGTCTAGCACAAACCTAGGATATCGGTTTGAAATGCACGACCTTCCTCATGAATTCTCTATGGAACTTCTTTATCGGTTTGAATTGGCTTAATTTTTTGTCGCAAAAAAAAAGAGAATTGGCTTAATTCTATTGGAAATTAAACTTAGGAGTAGGAAAGAAATTCTTGCTTCCCAAATAGTTAGGGAATAGAGACTGATAATCGACATATAAAGTAGTATTGTCTAGTGAATAACTAAGGGCCTGTTTGGCATAGCTCCGGAGCCGAACTCCATGTCAGAGTCAGGTGGAGCTAGCCAAACACCTCAGCTCTAGAAAATATTGGAGCAGCCCAACTCCATGGAGTTATTGGAGCTCTAGTACAAATTTTCGGAGTACCTCTCCTCCTACTCCAGAACTGACCAAAAATAGATCTAGACGTGGAGTTGAGATGAAATTACCCGCAATTGCCATCCATTACACACTAAACCGTTATTTTCTTCTATTCCCTCTCCGCCTCTTCCCTTCACTTTACACCGCCGCCCCGACCTCCGAAAGACCGCGCCCGCGGGCGTCGTAGCCACGCGGCTGGGCAGTCCGCCACCGCCCCCACCGCCCTGTCCCTAAAGTCCGGCGCCGCCCCCATCCGCCGCGCCGCAGCAGTTCGTTCGCCACCGCCCCCTCCACGCCTCCCTCCTTCCTCTCCCAAGTGTAACCCTAGATAGAGGAGAAGAGGGGAAGAAGGCGCCTCCACCCCTGTGCCGGCGACGAAGGAAGAGAAAGGTAGACTACGCGGCCAGCCTCGAGCGAATGGGGCTCTGCTCCGACCCCAACGGAGGCTGCAACGGGATTGCAGTCCTTTCCCACCCCGAAGTTCCCTGAAGTTTTCATACGATGGCGTAGCAGAATTTCTGTATCTTGACTACCGCAATAATGACTTGATATGATGTCTTATTTGATGAATTTTTGTGTGTACAAAATGGGATGGATTTCCACATATATAAGTGTCGACGAATTTGTTTGATTTTGCCTCAGAATTTTCCTTTTTAAGTTTTCTTTTATCGTTGCAACGAACTGTAAGAAAACAACTTTTCTTTTAATGTTTTTTCTTTAGAATTCCTATGTAGCAACTAGGCAAAAGGGATGACAAACAGGGCCCACTCAAAGGGCAAAGTGGGCATTTCACATGATAGAACACTATTCTGGAGCTGAGAGGATCCTTTTAGCCAAACACCTCTAAAAGACAGGCTCCAACTTCAATCGAGCGCCCACTGGATTTCGGAGTGGAGCCGCATGCAGAGTTGGAGCCATGCCAAACAGCCCTAATTATATGGTTGAAGATGAGAGATAAATCTTTTTTTAGAACAAAAATGAGAGAGAAATCTAAGGGCGAAGAAACCACCTTCTTCGTGTTGGGGTGAGATCTTGATTTCATCTCATGTGACCCACCCTAAGTACACAACTCTGTTGGTGTCGGTCGCGGAAGGGAAGGGGAATGGCTTTGCACTAGTGCGCATAGCCGTTATCACTGCTTATGATTATCGAATTTTTCTACAATTTGTAGTCATGTCATTCTTCTTTGCCCAACTAGATCTAGAACTAACGCTGCAAGTGTAGGCTCTCTCCTTGCACTATGCTCGATCGGTGCAAGGATGTGCCACGGACAGTGAACAACTAGATCTAGAACTCATACTAAAGGTGGACGCTCCTCTCCTTTGTATTGTGCAGGACCGGTGCAAGGATCCTACAAAGAGGATAGACGAGAGAGAAGAAGTTGGGAGACAAGGGAGAATTATTGCCCTACATAAACATCCTATGCATTATGTAGGCTATTCTCTCCATCCAAAAGTTATGATTTTGGGGGAAAAAATATAAATTCATGACATAAAATTTATGATTTTAGATTCCATATAATATATGATTCAGATGTTGTCAAACTATAGGGACTTTTGAAATTGATGGTCAAAGAATGTAATGTTTGGCTTATGACAAAGGTAATGCGATATGTAAAAAAACAGGAAGTAGTAAGAGACAGAGGTAAAACATGTTGGCCTGTAAGAAGCAATTACCATTGATTCTGCAGCACATCCGTACAAAATTGCTACTGGCAGATACTCCCCAAAAACATTAATATCGTGTGTTGGCTACCTGAACAGAGTGAGGACAAGCCTGTAGGGATTAGAGCCTCAGACACAGAGTACCTTTTTTACTAGCCTTGGTGCCTTGGTAGAAACTCGACGGCATGCAAAACGCAGGTAGCCCCATGCATGCCATACCATGCGACAATATAGTGCAAGATTCCATCCAGAACCGGACCACACAGAGAGAAACAGCCGAATCGAGTCTGTCCCCAACTTGGCCACTATATACTACATATAAGACATACATATACTTGCTGCATTTTGTGTGCTTATATACGATACAAACAGGAAGTGTAATCATCCGTGTACGTACGTTTAATTGGAACTATATGTACAGGTACTCCACATGCCAACGTCCATGCATTATCTCTTCACAAATGGGAATATGCTGCCAGCAGTCATGCAGCTAGCTGAGGAACTAAGACACGGTTGAAGCTAGGGGTTGCAAAACAGCCAAAAGGCTTGGATAAACTTGCTTCACGTTAGCACAAGCATCCAACAGACCAACGTCGTCTTGGAATGAAACTAACAGTAACAGAGGCAGCAGCGTCATCTGGCAAATGCATCCATATATGCACTAGGAGAGGACCACGCCGCCATGGCCGAGGCATGCAATCAAACAAAACTGCGCTTGCATTAGCAGGGGGACCTCTACTAGGCGGCCAAACCGTCCTATGTATAAGCTCTTTCTCTCACCATATTTTGTCTAGCTACGACATTTTCATGAAAATCTTTTACTCCGACCTTTAAAACGATGGGGTGTTACAGTATACGGATTTTAGTATGCACCTAGATATACGCTACGCATGTCTAGAACTTTGTATCTAGAAAAAACTAGAACGACTTACAAACTATAGTGATGAAATAATTAAGCAATTGATTTCTCTTCTATGTCATACCATATGGTAAAGTTAAATGTGTTCTAAGGACATGTGCTTCCACTCCATGCCACACAATGTGTATAGATTAGTGTGCATATTGAAAGAGAGGCAATATTATATTGTCTCTCTTCCAACGTGTGCACATCTCCGTGCACAATGTATGATGCATGCAGTGGGAGCACATGCTCTTGAGGATAAAAAAAAACTGCCTCTCATACCATGCACAAAATCTCCCTAGTTAAGCATATTCTACACTAGTTATGGTGTCGTCGTGTTTAGGTTGTTTCTACACCGCGCATCCCTAGTCGATCAATATTCTCCTTTATGATTCTAGATATGTAGTCCTCTGTTTCCTTACGAATATTTCATCTATTGGTTGGCAAAGCATCAACATGTATAGTTTTCTACTTAAATGTTGAGGGAAATACTAGGCTGTGTGTTGACAATGTTGTATAGGTCACCACCGCGAAATACTTTAGGAGTTTAGGTGCTTCACAGTCCTCTTTTTGTGTGCCATGATTCGTTATTGTATCGTAACAAAACTATTAGGACATGTTTGGTATAACTGACAATGGCTTCACGAGCTATATTGTGAGTCATTTTTTTTTTGTCAAACACCAATTTTCAAAACAACTTCATAGGTGAAGTTGTTTTTCTTCCCCTCTTACAAAGGAATGGAGTGGGAGAGAGTTGCAAAAGTAGCTTATCCTAGCTCTCTCTCTCTCTCCCCTCATTTCTTTCTTTCATCCATACATGAAGTTGTTGGTGAAGCTAACGATTTTTCCAAAATAGCCTAGTTTTACCTATAAAGTTGCTCATGAAGCTGTTTTCAAAAAAAAAAAAAAAAAAAAAAAAAAAAAAAAAACAAAAAAACTTTACTATGAGCCAAGTCGTGCCAAACGGGGCCTTAGTGTTGTCTCTCAAACAGCCCAATTGAATATAGCATATAAAAAAGAATGTGAAAATTGATGTTATCCAGCACCACCACCTCCACCATTGCCACCACCGTGGGTGCTATCCTCCGCTTGGGGTGTGTCGGATGTACTCGTCAAGGCACCGGATCTGGCCGTCAGGGTAGTGGCCAATGGATCCGGCTGCCCGGGCCCTGAGCAACCCCGGACGGCACCACCGACACAACCATGGTCGTGAAGGAAAGAGGCAAGCAAAGGAGAAACAAGAAATCACGTCGATGTAGCCGCAGCCGTAGCAAGCAGCCCTGCCGAGCCTCTACACCGCTGATGCCGCTAAAGCAAGGAAGAGCCCCACCGCCGCCGTCCTAGCAAGCCGCACGGCCTGCTCCAGCATTGGTGCGGCTGAAGAAGGGAAAAAGGGTGGGGCCGGCAGCTAGGGTTCGCTGGCCATTCAAGTCATCCGCGTGGGGACAACGTGGGGGGAGGGGGCCCGCAGGTGGGGGTGGGGGGAGGGGCAATGCAATTGTGTTATGATACATAAGATGAGTGGGATTCATCAGTGTCATTATAAAAAAAATGATTGGTCCCGAAACTCAAACCAATTTCAACAGAATCTGGTCGGACTACAGGGCTTCAACACGTTGGTCTCGATCAACAGAAGTTAGAACCAATTAAATACATCTTCAGCTCACGACGCGATTATATTCCCGGACCATGCATACATAGCAGGTTTTCACGCTGAAGTCCATCAAATCCATCGACCCGTCCGGATAATGGAACGATCATTTGTTTCTTCTGTTCCTTTGCTGTTGTCGTCCTTGTCGTCGCTTGTTCGTCTGAACCTCGCATTTGTAGGCTTGCAGCGGCTTCCTCCTGTTCACTCTACTCGCGATCGCCTCGTCGCCGTCGACGCAACCCAACCACAGTATTCCCGGGCCATCGATCGACGCAGTGATAGCAACTGTTGGGGATTCAACGCCGCCGACGAAGACAGGGCGTGGCGGCGTTGGCCGATCGTGCCGGGCTGCCGGCCGGGCGTGCAACTGCAGACAGCGCAGCGCCGGTGTTGGGGTGCTGTGGCCACGCCCTCTTGCTCTTGTCACGGGAATACTTTGACGCCCCGCCCGCCTGCTGCTGGAGTCCGGCGTCCCGTCGCCGTCAGGGACGACGACGAGCGTGCAGCAGCAAGCACGGCGTGCGGTACTGGGATCGATCTCTCGATAGTCTCTCTCTCCGGTCTCTCTAGCCTCAAGTCTCTAGTGCCGATGGCGATCGGGTGTCTCAGTGTCTGTCCCTTTCCAAGGCTTGCATTGCATTGCGTTACATGATTCGAGAGTCAAATGTTTGGCGGACCACCACCGTGCCCATCAATCATAGCCCCTCGACCTGAAAACATCGACTGCAGATTATGTTGTGCCACTTATGTACCCCTTCATCACTCCTAAATAATTGTTGTTATGGTATTCATGCTAGTAACTTTCTTAAGTTTGGTCAAAGGGTTTCTAGCCTAGTGGTCAGAGCACTTGAGTAGCACCCAGCAGAACTGGGTTCGACTCCAATTTAAACAGGTTTGCATTATCAAAAAATTTAAAAAATAGTTTGGGGTTTCCCTAGCTGACTTCGGTCAAAAAATCTTTCTTAAGTTTGACTAGCAGGCTTATATAAAATTTTAACAATATTTTATCTCTAAACAAGTTTATTATAAAAGTAAATTCAACAATTTATATATGGAATGATACTAACTATATTATTTTCTTTTTAGTAAAATTTTAAAAATATTAATTTCTCGAAAAGCGAGAACGACAGTTATATTTAGAAAAAAAGGTATGATATTGTGTAGCATTGTGTTGATTTTATTTTTTCCTCTATATACTATCATTATTTTTTCTTGTAGATCGTTTTTTGATTGTTCTAGTGTCTCAAATCAGTCTGCTACTATATACTACTTCCTCCGTTTCAAATTGTAAGCGCCAGTTTGATTTTCACCTCCCCTAAACTAAAGTGGGCTAAAATGTTTTAGTACATGAGTGACCAGTGGAACTAAAGTATGTTAGTCATCTTTTAGTCAGTTTATTTAGCACTTTAGTCCTTAAAGTGACTAAAGTTTAGTTCAATTTAGTTTATGAGGTGAGAACCAAACATGCCCTAAGTCATTCTAAAAATTTTGAAGAGTCAAAGCATCTTTAGTTTGACCAAAATTGTAAAAAAAATATATAAAAATTTGTAACATCAAATAGCTATATAAATATAATTAATAAATAATCTACTGATACTTAACTAGTATTCCAATTATTATTATTTTATTATGTAAATTTGGCCAAACTTGAATTGATTTGGCTCTCCGAGATCTTTAAAATGACTTACGATTTGAAACAAAGGGATTACTACTAAACCCTTTAAAAGTATAAATTATGTTGTGTATGCCTGTTAAATCTTTCTGATAATATAACGTACTCCCTCCGTCCCTAAAATACTGTCACTACGTTTCCCGAGAAGCAACTTTGACCAATTATATATTAAAAAATATAAATATCTATGGTATATAATTAGTATCATTAGAAAGATTTTTGAATCTAGTTTTTTAACAAATTTATTTGAATATTTAAACGTTGCACGTATTTTCTACAAATTGAATCAAACTTGTGGCACGCTTTCTACGGTGACAGTCTTTTAGGAATAATTCTTTACTGCTCATGCTGTCATGCATGCTGTAGTAGACGGCTATCCATGTGAGTTTGCACTGTCGGCTGCGCTTAGTATCTTTCAGTCAGTGAGTCAGTCAAATGACTGTTACCCGCTTGCAAAAGCAGCTGCACTGCACTGCCGGCGATGCATGTGGAAAAGAGCTTTTCCCGCGCCTGCCTGCTGCTCTCTAGGCTTTTCAGCAGCATCTGCAGCGCGAAAGTGAGGTCGGTTGTCACGCTCACAATGCAGCGTGCATGCCTGCATGAGACTACCTGCACTGGGGACCTTTAAAGTCCACGCAAAACGCTTTGCGTTTCCTCAAGAGCTGCAGCGGGGGCCGGTAAAGATTACGCAAGCTTGCGTTCGGCCGCGCATCCGGCTTCTTTGCCGTTCGTAGAAAGCTTCCGCAAAAACATGCGCGGGTCCCGCTGGCGAGGAGAGAGAGGAGGAGGGGACGCTGGGGCCACGCGCCATGGACGAGCAGAGGAGGACGAGCGTCGCGGCCGGGCTCGCCATGGACGAGGACGAGGATGGGCGGCCGCCGCCGGGCTCCGCCTCCGAGGTCACCTCCGCCATGGACGCACCCGCCTCCGCGGGTGGGAAGACGCGGGCCTCCGCCGCCGCGGGAGAGGATGCGAGCCTCCTCCGCCGGCAGCGCGGAGCAGAGGACCGGCACGCCCGCCATGGCCGCGGAGTACAGGATAGGGAGGAGGGAGATGGGGACGGGGCCTCGGGCTCGGAGATGGGGACGACGCCATGGAGCAGGGCCGCCGCTCGCCATGGCCGGAAGAAGAGCCCCGTGCGCCCTCGGGCGACCTCGGCCGGCGGAGGAGGAGCCGCACGCGCCCCTCCAGTGAGCCTCCGAGGCGCCGCACGCGCGCCTGGGCCCGCCGCGGCCATGGCCTCCCTCCCGCCTGAGCCCGCCGTGACCTCGCCGTGGAGATGGCGCCGGAGCTGTACGTCGCCGTGGTAGGAGAGGTTGACCGGCGCACGGGATCCACCACCTACGCCGCGGCGAGGACCTCGACCATCTCGCCGTGCTCGCGGCCAAGAAGCCCACCGGAGCCGCCGAGCTCATGTCCAAGGCAGGGGCGAAGATGGTTCACCGGAGCTGTCGAGGTCGCCCACCAGAGCCACCGCGCCGCCGAGCTCGCCGCCGCTTGCGCGCGTGGCCGTCGGGCTGGGCAGACAGGCGCGGGCGCCGGCGCCGGGGAACAGCGACGTCGCTGCTCGCGCGCACTCGCCGCCCCTGCTCCGCTGCGGCCTCGCCGCCCTGCTCCGTCGCGGTGTGGGAGAGAGAGGCGGCGGAGAGAGGAGGTGGGGAGGAAACCGGTGGGAGAGAGAGGCTCGGTGGGAGAGAAAGAAGTGGGGGATGTTTTTTTATTACCTGACAAGTGGGTCCGAATGGTAGATAAAGTTTGGTATTGAGGTTGGATGAGTGCGGGGAAAATTGATATAGAGGAGAGAATATTGATGACTAGGACGGAATATTCCTTTAGAGGTTGGATTTTAAAGGTTCATGAGTGCGGGTAGTCTGACGATCGAATCCGATCGGATGAATGAAACATGAAAGCAAGAACAACTACCACTACTACCACCAGCAAAGCCGGCTGCTGTCTGCTGCATGCTGATGGACGGCAGGAAGTCAATGTGCGTGCTCTCTGCTCAAAGCCATCATCAACTTTTGATGATCAGCTACAGTGTTGACAATGTACATACAGATATCATCATCTGTGCCTAAATGCACCAACGGTTTGCTGTGCTATATCCAAACAAAACACATCTAAAACACTGTTTGGTGGTCGTTTCGGCTCAGAATCTGTAAGACGAGCCATATTTTGGATAGCTCCAGAAGCCATCTGCTTCATCCATTCCAAATTATAAACCATTCTAAGAAACTTGCTCTAAGCGTTTACCCAGAATTGCAGATGAAAGAAACCCGTTGGGTTAAAAGTAAACTACTATACTATCTACCCCGGCCTAAAAACAGAGTATGTAGTAGTGTAAACGCTACGAGCAAGCAAGGTATCTGCAGATTAGAGAGCGAGGGGTCACGATTCACGACCCCCTAGGAGGCTAGGGTAGGACGCCAGTTTCCTGCGGCGCTGTCAGCGGCATCAGATCCCTAAAGTCAAACAAAACCGGCAGCTCAAGAACAACGCAGTGATACATCCTAGTCGACTAAACAATGGCGATCGAGACAGAGACGCCCTTAATTACTAGTTAATGCCGATCCACGTTTCGTGCTGCACACTGTATGCTATTGCTATTGCTACGGCGGTCTTCTTCCACTTTTGTATACGGTTCTTGGTCGGGGGACTGCGCGAATCCCGAGGGCAGCAGAGCCATAGACTAGTGCTGGTGCTTCCTCTGTTCAAGAAAAGACTCAATTTTCAGAACAAATGTTCAGTTAAAACTTGGCTAAATTTGATTAAATTAGTATAGAAAAGGTTTAACATATGTACAATTATATTCATTGCATACTCCTACATTATAATTTGATTAAATTTGTATAGAAAAGTACTAGTACTGACATTTAACTATGGTTACATTGGTATAAAAAAAGTTCAGTGAGAATAAAGAAGTTCCTAATCTAGCCAAGGCAAGTGAAGTGACCTGATCACCTGACTGGTCAAAAAAGAGCTTGTTACATGTACTGTACTATGACGTGGCAACAGGAAAAGGGAACTATGAACACTGACGGTGTCAACTTGTCATTGAGACATTGACAGGGATATGATATGATGTGATACAACATAAGAATAGTCTACATACATGCACATTATTAAGTGGTTGTTAAGGGAACAAATATGTCTTAGGTGTTTGTGTGTATAGCTGTACACCATCAGGCATCAGCACATTCCAAAACAAACCAGCTGAAGAATATGGCTAAAAAAGACCTCATATAAGCTACATGAATAGTTCTAAAAACCGGTTCCCATCGCCAATCACGGCTCAATCATAGACCGAAGCTATGCCCATCCTCATTCTATCCTGCAACACAGCACAACACTTGGGCCCGTTTGGTTTCGCCAATCACAGCCTGAATGTTATCTTGTTGCATTGTTGGGACCCTCAAATTTTTGCCTGGTCAGAGTAGAGAGACCTGCGTCTGCCTGTATAAGTTGCCTGGGAAATCTGTCGCCAATCAAACTGCCTGGCTCTAATGACCTCTCCCCTCATCATCCTTCTGTGGCTAGCTTCTCTTCTCCATGGGAATGGGATCCATGAGGGGATCACAACACAAACCGGATCCGCCATTGGAGGCCGGCTACTCTTCTTGCTGTTGGCAAGATTAGTGTTTGGATTCCTTTTCCCCTTTCCATCCTTTTTCGCTCGTAGAAGATTTGCAATGTTGGGACAAGACTTGAGGAGAGTCTCACAACACTGCACGCAAAAGGCACCGAAAAGACAAAAGGAAGGATCGAGTACTTGGACATAATGCATGATTCTTGCAGAAATCTGCTGAGCACTGCTCTATCTGTATGTAGAACTTGCTCTGCACCAGAAATGCTTAGCGCTGAGAAATGCATGGATGGAGAATCTATCAGGGACTACATGACTGTACATCATATTTACATGCACAGTAGCTGCAGTAAACAGTAACTGCATTGCACTTTTTATAGATAGCTGAAACACAAACAAGAAAGAGCAGACAGTGGAGGGGAAAAAGGCTGGATTCATGGTTTCAGAAGCCAATCATCACTCAAGGACATTACTGCATCATCTGAAAATGAATATATATGTAGGCTGCAGCATTGCACTTGGTCAAGTTGTGCATATTGCTAAATAATGGTAGCTAGCTTTATACAAGCATAGATATATATATATAGAGAGAGAGAGAGAGCATAATACACATGACCATTTCGATCTCCGAGAACCGATATTCTTAGCAGAATTGCAATTGGAAAAACTACAAATAGTTGGAAGATGGACCCAGAAAAGAAAAGAAAAGAAAAGAAAGGCTAAACCAACAGCAAAAGCAGCTAGCTGGCAACAATCACCGAGGGTAGGAAAGCGAAAACGAGTCTGAATTGAGAAAAAAATGCCTGGCTTTCCCGCATGCCAAATCCGCACGCATCACCAGGACACGCACGGCTCCTTCTTCGCCAGGGCTCTCCTCAATCCGGTGATGATGAGCCGCCGCTGGTCTGCACGACGACGGCGAGCTCGCTCCATGTATGGCTTTGCTCCGAAGAAGAACGACGACTCAGAAGGCGAGAAATAAGGAGAAGTAGCTAGGGGTCACCGGAGCGGCGGCGACGGCGGCGGCCTCTTCGAGGAACGTTGTCGTCGTCGTGGTTGGAGAAGGGACGGCACGTCGTCGCCGCTGGAGACGGTGGCATTGGCGGCGTCCTCCTCGTCCTTGCTCGTCATGTCCCGTGTCCCGGCGGCCGGTGAGGAGTAGCTGCTGCTGCCTGCTGGCTCAGAAGGCACCAAGAAAGCGCGTGTGTTTGAGAGGGAGAGGGAGAGAGGGATAGAGACTAGAGAGGGGAAGGTTTGTTTGCACTAGAGAAGATGGCTAGAGGCCAGTGCGGTAGTAGATTATAAAACTAGAGGTTTTTAAACACACACAACCCGGCAAGAGCTCAGACAAGCCAGGATCTTCTGTGCCCTCTATCTTGTGCACAATAAGTTAATATAGTAGAGAAGAAGCAAGTGCATGCACATATATTTTAGAAAATGTTGGTTTGGTTTCTAGAAAATGCTTCTACTGTCAAAAAGTACTGAGTAGAAGACAAACTAAACAGGTAAAACTAGAAGTTGCTTTTCTCGGAAGCAACTGCTTTTGCTTAGTACAATTTTTGCAGTACTTAGACGTCTAGGTACTGCAAAAAAATGTACTAAGAAATAGAGTCATTTTCTTGCAGTGTATCAAGGGAGATAAAGAGAGAAGGTAAGTTTCATAGTTCTATTACATTTTTTTTACACGGCTTATAGCTAAGCCGAACATAGCCTTATCTTGTTTTCGCTACTATTTTGATTCTAACATACGGCGCGCGGTGCAATTACATAGCACATAGCCTCTTGATATATCTAGCAACTAATTGTGGCTCTATTTTTTTTTTTTTTTGTTCTTTGCTAGCCACTGCAAAAAGGCTATATTAAACTACTGCACGTACTCGTAACTCAAACTCTCAGCTCTAAGTATTTGTGTAGGATAAAACTTACATTTTTACAGTCGTTCTTCCACCAGCATACATAGTAATAGTAATTAAATAAAGACGGATGCAGAAGATCTCAGCTTATAAAGTGAGATAAAGGAAGAAGATTGTTCACACAAGTAACTAACCAAAGAACGAACGAGCTCTAAGGCTTTGGTTTCTTGATCAAAGGGGCAGTAGTATAGTGGTCCAAAAGTGAAAAATTGGGCCTCTTTTCCTCAACCACATGCATGCACTCTTCCAGCTTCCCTAAACAGTGAAAGGTGACAATAAGTCATGAGGTTAAAATTCTCTTCTGCCATTATGCTTATTAGCAGTTAGCATTATTGGTGACTTTTGTTTTGTTTTTGTTTTATTTGCCCTCCAAATCTACCTCGCATGCATGCACTCTTCCAGCTTTCTCTGTTTGGAAAGTGTTTTCAAGGAACAGTGGGCATGTGCAGTTGACCAGGACATCTACCTTGCATGTGGAATGGAATCAAGGAGTCCCAGTTACCAGCAATTTTGATAGAAGAACGTGTGTGTAAAACCCAGGCACGGTTTTTCTATGAAAACACCAACTTTCTTCATACGGAGTACTCCCTCGTCGCATGGAGTTTGACGTTTTTGACTTTTGGATTTCATCTTTGACCATTCGTCTTATTCAAAAATTTTAAGCAAATAATAAAATAATTCAATCAATATTTAAGTATCTTCATTGATAAAATAAGTCATAATAAAATAAATTATATTTATATAAAAAAATTGAATAAGATGAATGATTAAACAATATGGCACGGAACCCAGGGTGACAACTCAATGGTACGGAGGAGTAGGTTTTACACAGCAGTCCTGCGCTTCTGATCATGCCAGTTGCCAGAGTTATGTGACCGATGGGACTTGTCATGCACCCAATTCAAATACTTCCAGACCTTTTTCACATTTTCGTCTACTGTTTCATTGGATCATATAACGATGACACTGAAAATTTACAGAGAGAGATTATTGAACCCACCTATCACGTAGTAGCTGATTTTGCCAGAATGGTTTCATATAATGTTTTGGATTCTCTCTGGTGCTCTCAAGATAGTAACCCTTGCTTTGGCTACAAGGTGAATTGATGGCTAAACACTGCTAATCACATAAAAAAAAAACTACTCCCTCCGCCCTGGAATAAAGAGCATTCTAGCTATTCTAAGACAAAATAAGGGAGATGGCAATAGACGCATGTACCCCTCACTTACTTTCCTAATATATTAAAATCTGATTTTATTCCTCATGATTAAAGGGTGAATTCTTTGTCTTTATACAAAATATGGCGAGGCAAATGAGTTATCTTACTTGTAAAATATAATCACGTACTCCTATATTAGGTAAATATTATCTTCTTGTTTCTCAAATGTACTATATTTAGGGACAACTCGCAAAGGCTAGAATGCTCATTATTCCGGACGGAGGGAGTATGTCACAGGTGAATTGTGATTCGTGACAAGTCCAAATGGTGGAGGTGCGTGGCAAGAGAAAGTAATAAAGAAACTTCATACAGGACTGTTGGAAACTTTAATTTTATCTATAATAAGAATTTGTGGAAACCTGTTTTCATTTATCTATCTATAAGAAAAAATATTAGTTTAGTTTATACTAAGTGTTAATGAAGTCCCGCTCTCGAAAAAAATACTAGGTGTTAAAGAAAAACATAATATATACTATAACATTAAGACTTTAAGAGCCAATACGACGCTGCAAAAACTGTTCATGATGGAAAGGATTTTCTGTCTTAATAACAGCTATAATCGGGTCCACATCTCCATGTTAACCATGCCAACCCTTACTTTAGGAATATATAGCTCTTGAATCTAAAATTTCAAAAAATAACAATAGGGATTTTTTTCTCGACCACGCAACATCTGCCAGCTCTGTCTCTTATCTCTCCAAAAGAAATGCGGTTTCGCGAAAGAAAAAAAAGGCAATAAGCAATTCCAGGACCTCCATACTCTATACAGGAAAGAAAATGGGAATCCAAAAGCGGCAAAGCCCAAGGCATCGCTAGCAGGGCCTGGCCCACCATGCACCGCACCACGCGCGGCTCAGGTGACAGGCCTCCTCACGGGCCCACGGCCCACGGCCGCTTTGACCTCCCAGCTCCAGGGGCCCACACGCCACTCCAATGTGGCCTCTGCGGCCGGGCACCACACCTCACGTCACGTGCAGCCCCGGCCCCGCGTGCACCCCCGGGGGCTCCGTGGTCATTTCGGCCGGCCGGCCAGCGAGCCAGACCAGACCACCGCCGATCGTCGCCGCACCACACGTGCGGGTCTCCGCGGCCGGAGCCGGCGGTCGGGCGTTCCCGGGACCGAGTCCCACGACACCGGCCCCGGCTCTTCCACCGATGGCGACGGCATGGCGCCCGCCCACCGAGCCGCGGCAGCTTCTATTCCGTCCCCCCGTGGTGGTGGTGGCACTGGCATCCAGCTCCCTTCTCGGAGTGGCAACCAGTGTGGCTGCCTGTGGAGAGTCAGTCTGGAGATGCACAAACACAATGGCCAACAGCACCGATTGCAATGTAAGGAAATTGCTTTTTTAGCCATGTTGAATACTCCCTCCGTATCGTTAAAAAATGACGTCCTGACTCCTTCCGTAGATTGCGAATAAAACGTCGTTGTAGCGCTGAAGCCCCTCCCCTGGACTTGTTTGCCCCTGCCTCATCGATCCCCGCGTACAGTTACTCCGCGCCGCGCATGGGTCGCTCGCCTGGATTCTCGTCGCTGCCGCACGGCTCGGCCTCTCGCGCATGCTGAAAAAATTATAAACCAGCGGTGGACAAAGGCGCCATGCAACCTCCTCCCCGCTCCGCCGAAAATAGCGAATAGTACGCGGCTACGCGCGCACGGCAAGAAAATCTCCCATCGCCACAAAAGCGCCATGCAACCTCCTCCTCACTCCCGGTTAAAAAAAAAAATAAGCGTTATGCAAAAAAAAAAAAAAAAAAGCGCCATGCAAAATGAAGCAAAAAGGCGTGGGTGCCAGGACTTGAACTCAACTCACCAGCCTCACACGTCGATGCACCAACCAATTGATCTAGGAATCGTTCTAACAAGGATAGCATGCAAAACGGTATTTAATAGAAGTAAATAGGGAAAACTCTACCCTAATTAATCACTCCTTGGTATGCTAAATGCTGTCCAAAACGTCATTTTTTACCAGTATGGAGGGAGTACTCCTACTTTTTTTCTTTTAAGTATTCCATGTTGAATATTTGAAATGAATGGCAGGCACTACTATACTGTACGGTTCTTACTCAAACGTCGTTTTCAAATCTGTCTGTAGAACACGAATGAAATTCATGGATATTTGAACTATCCTTTGTACAAAAGGCATCCATGTTCCCAGTATCTCCTTTTCTAAAAAGAAATATGTTCCCCTTATCTGAACGAAATTGAGCATGCCAAAAATGCCTAAACATGTAACGTGCTCTGCTAGCAGGGGCGATGACATGTTATATACAGATAGACGAACAAAATATAATGCAAGTTGCAACAGGAAACCAAATCATCACAGCAAGGTACGCAGGCAACGATAGATTTGTCCTGAATAATTCATTTTCTGATCTTTGATGTCTCAGGCTCAAAGCCAATCCAAGTCCATGGACCATGGTAAGATGTTTCGCCAGAAACAGTTACAAGATAATCAGTCTGGGCATGAATGTGGTAACAATTAACGAAAGCGAATGATCCAATGGCAGACTCCGAAACCAACTCTACCAACGTTAGCATAACCTCAGCATACTCCAAAGCCGGCCGTCGAACAAACTAGCTCACACCTGTGAAGACAACGCGAGGCACATTAGCAACTACTATATCCTCTACTCTACGCAGCAACGATGTCAAGAGCAGGTCATTCACAAGCAGAAGAGGGATTCTTTTTTCCTTGGTAATATAGGCCTAATAGTCTTCATTCTCGACCCAAGCATTTGATGGCCCTTGATGGACGACCTGATTGCCCATGCCTTGGGACAGGAACTGACGAGAAGTGTTGCATCCTTGCCGCAAGCGCACTCCAGGGAAGGTGTTTCTTGGTGGCAGAGTTCTGGCATGATGCCTGGCCACAGGCGGCGAGTGGTCTGGCTGCCCACACCAGGAAGCAGTTTCAGGTGTTGCTGCTGCTGGCGTGTGTTCCACCGGTTGATGATGCGTGCCAGCTTCAGGCCTGCCCACCAGTGGTGCATTGCTCAGCTCTTCATCCTCCAGAAGTGGCGAGTCTTCCATCTTCCAGTATTGAACTCCAGATGCTTGTCCGCCTTCCTCTGATGCAACCCCTGGAAAACGATTCGGACCAGAAGCTGATGTTACCTCATCGTAATCAGCATCAACAGTTGGTTTCTCTGCAGACGCGCTATCAACAGCATCCCCATCCCAGTCTGCAGAATTGGTGCCTCCATGCTCTGGCATTGACAAAGCTTGATCTTTTCTCTGAAAATCACTTTCTGACAATGAAATGCTCATATCAGAGTCAGAGCACGCTGCAGTATGATCATAGGTTGGATCACTCCTTCCTGGTCCTGCGGTTTCATAGTTGCATGGCTGCCGTGATCGACCATTGGTATCATTCCAGCAGTCCCCAGGAGAAGTTGTTGGGTCATGGAACGTGTCAGACAACAGCTGTTCCAGTAAACAGGGAGGTTTGCCTGTGACCCCTTCATCACCTATCTCCACATGCTCTGCGGTAGGTACAGATGCAGCCATATCCCTTTGCAAATCACCAGAGGACACAATTTCATTGGGGATGTGCCTCATTGATTTGGCAATCTCTGAGTGCCTCTTAGCCCAATCACTACGGCTCCACAGAGAAAGCGGAGGAGGAGACATATTCCATTGCTCCATCACCTTGTTGTCAGCACCCAGAGATCCAGGTAGATAGAATGACTGCATAGTTTCCCAACAGAAAATGTCAGTAAAGAACATAGCAACATTCTGAGAATGAGATGTACTCAAGGAGACTACTGTCCAGAAGTACCTTTCCAGCGAGCTGATCTGAGTCCTTCCATATTAGCTCATATGGTGGGTATTTCTTGTCCAATCTATCCAACATCAAGAATGGAATGGTATTAGATATCTTTTATAAAGAAAAAAAAACATGCAGAAAGATTGGGAGAGGGGAAACCTTTCAGTTTCCTTGGGAACAATGAGTATTATAAGCTTTGGCTTGAAAGTGAGGGCTTTGTTGATGAATTGGTTCGCAAGAGAGGCTTTAACCCCAAAGGGAGGATTCAACCCCATGACCTGTGAATAACAGTAGTTGATCAGCTTAAATAACTGATACATTATGTCCAATGGGATGAGAGCAATTCAACATGTAAAGCTCCTGTGATCATACAAGTCTGCATCCTGTGGGCAATTCATCTGGTTGAACAGTCATCCAGTCTCGTCTCTCAAAATTGAAATCATTCTAGAAAATTGAAGATGATGTTCTGCATGTTAGCTGTGTTGAACACTTTAACTTCATAGATGGTGTTTCTTAAATATTAAAAACACAAACAAACAGACAGTGGCCAATGCAGAATTAACTGGTATACCACCTTTGGTTGAATGAGATCATAGTTTTTATAGAAGCAATTTTTCCCAGAAGATTCCAATGTGTCCTTCAATAACAAGCTGAAGTCATTTGAACCACAGCAAAAATCAACCACCTGTAAAGAAAAATAAGTGACATCCGTTGATCATTTATTATGGTCAGTTCTGCTGAACACAAGAAAAGCAAGAATTGGTACATAAATTTTGAAAGTTTTACGAAATGAACACAAGGATAGAAATTGAGTGGCTTAATGTCTAATGAGCATCAAAATCATTATGCTGGAGATGAACCAAAGCAAGACACATTCAATGGACAGGTATACATGTTATGATGTTTGCAATGAAACAGAAGCATGGCGAATTAACATACATATATGGCCTACAAAGATATATGTTGTCAACTATAAACCGAACTAAGATAAAAAAAATTTACGATCTCTGGTAAAACGAAGAACTGCCACCTTTTATAATATTTGTTTCTTATATTACTGCTATTGTCCAACAAAACTTTAGCAATATACTCGACTCAACCAGATTACCAGAGACATCAACTAGGCGTTTTTAAGTTTGTTATGGATAGAGTATATCATGTTGTAAAACAGCCATTTCTTCTCAGAGAACTTCCTTAATCAATGAGCTGAGCAAATTGTATTGCACAAATTCATGAGAATAGAAAATGTGAAAGAAGACCATATATTCAGAATGCAGCACATAGCTTATGCACTTTCATCAGAGCACAATGTTATATCATAACCAAACAAGGACCACCCAAATTAATGTAATAGAACAAAACCAGATGTTTACCGTGTCACCACTTTGAATATACCATTGTAGCTTATCAACAATCTGCACACATGTACAGCAGTTGCTTTAGTATTACAAAAGGATAATGAAATCAGAAAATGGTCAAAATTAGCGTATATAACAAAGTTTGTAATATTATTATTGGGTTCCAAGATAGATAAGTGACAAGGAACCAGCCTGAAAACCAACAGCTATATAAATACATCACGAAATAGATCCATTGCCAGTTGTACAGCACTCGTTTATAACCAATATAAATGGAACCATATAAGATGGCCTAAGAAGATTCCTATTCCTTACACCAAATTCATCCAGGGCTACTACAGAATAGTGATGAAATGAGGTACATTTCAAGTATATACCAAGTCAGCAATATTGATAAGGATTATTTCATCCAACTATCATAATTGAAAGAGTGATTGGGATGAAGGCTTGCATGCCACACTGTACACAATATGGAATACTATCCTTCATTCCATATTGTGTACAGGATACATATAAAGGTAGCCAGGGTGCCATGCAAGCCAACCGCACAGACACACACGTACAGGACAACCTTTCTACATTTACATCGTGCTAACAATAATATTATTTTTAATTCTACTTATTCAAGGCACAGAAAAACGTGTCTAACGTGTCTAAATTTATAGACAGTATAATTTGTGTCAAGGCCCACAATAAATTTTACAATCGCATGTGCAGCTCCATTGAATTGGTTACCTACATGTTACAGCATATCGACCATTTTTTGGCATAACCATAAGAATTTAAGAAACTTTGCAATTTGCTTTGATATCATAGTTGTTAGAGTATTAGGAATTATATTCTCCTACAATAGTAATCCGAAATTACCAAATCCTATACTCCTTGTTAGAGTATATCACAACTAGAATAAGTTGGGATTACGATCCTGTGTACCGGCTTATGTTCCAAATTAACTTTTGGCATATGGATTCCAATTTATTATTTGTCGACATCAAAAGTATTGCATAATGCATAGTGCTTTTTTATGACAATTATGTACAGACTGCAAATTCACACTACTATCCTCATACTCAAGAGAGCATGTCTCTGTGTTTATGCAGAATGCTATTGCCAAGTGGCAATGTGATGTGTTGCTTCTAAGACAACAAGAAGAAAAGACTAACAAATGCAATGTGAAGATAATCATGTCTTGTTTGAAGGGCTAATGGTTGCACCTACCCCCTGGAGTTTATTCAGTTTCGTGAAGTGGCGCCCATACGATGTGTAGCGCATGCCATGAACAAATGGCGCAAGATATACATTCAGCTTGTTCTGCAGATGATAGGTCATGTTATAATGGATGCCAAACTTTAAATTTAACAAAAAAGAATAACTTCAAGTACATAAAACACCATATTTAACCACTCATTGCACCTTGCTTATAATACTACAAAGAATAAAAAAAAAAATCCAAGGTATCTGGTGTTCTAAATGGCTTATCTCAATGTTTCAGTAATACTCCCACTACTCAAAAACACTTGACATTTTTCATTTTTCATGGCCATCGAGGTGCAACCCTGAACCACCATTTCTATTCAAATATATTTACAAAAGTTAATAAGTTTATGAGATTAATTATGAAAATATTTTTGAAGACAGTTTTTCTGATGTGTTTTCATGCTAAACATTTAAAAAATTGCTGATAGTTAAAGTTTCAACTTTTGACTAGATCTTGTCCAAATCATAAATTATTTGTGACCAGAGGGAATAATAAGGAGGCAACAAAGTCAATTAGTATAGAAAAATAAGGGCTAGAACTTCGCAAACTACTGCAATAGTATATGCATACCATCTAAAGCTGTAAATATGTAAAATAATTGTAGTAAAACATAATTTGTGTAAAACAATCAAGACGAGAGTTCCACATTTCCATGTACCTTCCACCTTAGAAGATTAGACAGAACATTAGGTGGGCAGACAGATCTGGCAGCTCCTACGGATGCACCATTTTCTAACATATGCAGAGCATCTTTAACCGCCTGCATGGAAAACACATAATGACATAAGAAACCAACCAAATCCATGGAAAATCTTCAGTTCTTCAAAATATAGCAAAGTACCTCAACAGATCTTTCCACCTGTTCCAGTGTAATGTTATCAGCATTCTGCAGATTTGGTGCGTGTGTAGATGGTACCACTAGCTTTTTCTTCACATCCTCCATTGTTACACCAGCTGCCACTTTTTGTGCAAACTCATACATTCTAGAGAGAACGGTAGCTTAGTGCATGCAGTGCAGATCATGGAAAGAAAATGATAGAACAATACTAAAGAAAGCCTGATTTTTTTTTTTTTTTTTTTTTTTTGCGAGGATAAAGAAAGCCTGAATTGAACAAATACTCCAGACATATTGCCATGGTTTAATTAATTCAAAGATATTTTACACAACAACTGGCACAGAAATAAAAGTAAACCGAATAATGTGATGGTTATGATCTAAGAGATATTAATATTGCTGACACTTCCATTAGTGTAAATGGAAAAACAGCACACAGAGAACCTAATCTTTTTAATGATATCCAAAGTTCCACTGAAACAAACGTAAACAAATCCAAAATATATCTTAAAGTAAAAAGAAAATGAGCACACACTGTGTTATTAACAAACATTATTCAGTGACTTTTTCAGAACCTCCAATGCACAATGTTTACACTGAATTAGCAAAAGTCATGAACAATGTTATAAACACTAGATATTCTTGGGGTTTCTATTTACTTAAGTTCTTGTTATTTTCTTTGTGGGAAGCCTACACCATCAAAAATTTATTTTGTAGCAGAAGGAATGCATATGAAGAACAAATTGGTTGGGAAAAAGGAAACATATACCAGTAAACACAGAGAAATAGACTTGCCTCATCTCAGTGTCTCTGTCAATCTCAGGGAGTTTGGTCATAATAACCAAAGGTTTTTCTTCAGACATAGTCACTTTCCTTCTTTTATTCATAAGATTTTCTGAAGAGCTTCTCATTGAAGAGCTTCTCATTGTGCAAAAAGATCTTTTAGCATTGGACAATGGCGCAGAAGGAGGCTTGTCAAGACGTTGTATCTTCACTGTCTTTTTGTTCATTCCATTGACACAATTGAGGGTTTATTGGACAATGGCGCAGAAGGAAGCTCGTCGAGACGTCGTAACTTCACTATCTTTTTGTTCATTCCATTGACACACTTGGGGGTTTCTTGAGACCAGTAGGGTCCTCAGGAAACTTAATATGATTTCTTGTGGGGGTTCTATATTCTGGATTAATTTCATGCTTCCTGGCCAAATAACAATATCTATTCAGAATTTTGTTCGATAATTATAAAATCAGCAGAGCTACTTGACTGCAGGAAACATATCATACAAGCAATATATCAAGATACGATTGTTGGGAAGAAGGTCATCCCATGCCCTTTGGAAAACACATTGACCATTCTCAGTGGAGTCCTCATCCTCAAAGACAATTTCCCTGTGGACAGGTAGACTTATGTTGAAATGACTATTGATGGAGTGCAAACTACTATGGAAATGAACAAAATCTTTAATACCTTGGCAAGCATCTTCTATGGTATGACTTTGGGCACCGCCTACATATAGCAAACTGCAGCTCCTTATCCTCTTTGTTCTCCCCATAGTTGCAGATGTCACATTTGTGGAGGGGACATGCAAATTTTGCCCCACTGGCTATCTTTGCTGTATACTCAGTTGCTTTGGCCTCGTTTTCAGGGAAGAGTAACTGAGCAACACACTTCGCATGATAGAAGTGACCGCAAGTTGAAGATGCACATGGAAACACCTAAGAGAAACAAGGAATTTCAAACAAAAAGCTTTCAAAACCATCTGTACAGCGCATAAAGGAGCATTAATGATTCTACCATATTTTATGATTGCACTGGCAAAGTTATCGTCCAATTAGTATCTGAATGAAATTTTCTATGAATAATTTTTGGTGAAAGGGATTAACCTCTGGAGGATTAGATTTAGCTGAACCTAGCATTCCACAGGCAAAGCATTGATATATTTCACTCTCACAATTCTTGCACTTGAAAACTTTCATCGCCTGTAAATATGCATGAGTTCATCAAAGGATGCCCACAACAGGTTGGAGAATATGTTAAGTCAATAAAGTTAAACTCATTCAACTGTGAAAGGGTCATGATAGATACATCTAGCTGCTGCCTGCTGTAGCCTAAGGTTGGACAATCATCACCAGAATCTTTAGTTGCATGAAACGACCTCAGACACCGGCCTTCACAGCTGCAAGAAAGTACAGAGAAAAGGTACACTTCGTAAATCAGAAACAATGGATTGACATTAGGTGTTTATCTAAGATGAACAGACAATCATACAAGTAGAATTTTGTGTGTTCTCTTCAAAAAGTACAGAAGATGATGCAAACTGGATACTGATATTGGCCATAACTGGCAATGTGAGCCTATTGAGACCAAATACAAACAATACAGGCATTTTAGGCAACAAAAACGAGTAGTTTCAACCACAACCAAGCATTGTTCAATGAATCACCAATTCAGTTAGCTCACATGTAATACAGTAACTTCAAAAGATGTTGCAAACAGAGTGGCGAAATCCATTATGAAAAACAACTAGAAATTTCCAGGCAGAAAAACTAGAAAACTAGATACCACTATGTTCCCTTCTAAATCAAATCAACTTTACAACCCTCAATTCTTTTTTTACCATGTCCATAATACTAACTAATGTAAGTATATATACTTCTACCTCAAAAGGCAGTGTTATGTCAACAGATGGACTACATAAGCAATGGAGCGTTCTGAATATTTTACGTATCCTGGCAGGAAATGCATAATGGACAGCAGATAAAAACTGGGAAAAGTGCACACGCACCTTATAATTTCACCTCCATTGTCACACAGAGCACAAACTAAATCAGCATTAGTGTATCGATCTTCACAATTGCGCCCAGCCATATCCTCTGAGTTAGCAATCTCAAATTCTTGTTTGATCTTTCCACTTCTATGAAACCTGTTACGGCACCAGAATAATATGCATCAGCACCACTTCTAACCAAAAATAAATAAAGGATTGTTTTCATTAATAATCAGATTCTTGCACCAGGAAAAGATTGTGTATATATATTTGTGAAACCTATTACATAAGTGCTGAGTAAAATCACTCCAAAGCCAAAACTGAAACATCAACAGCACTAAAGCAACACCCACAACCTAAATTCTTGGGAGCCAACCGAGCATGAAGTTCTAGAAAACCATAATGCATACAACTCAAGAGCCATAACAATCTGTGCTTAATCTGCACTACTTTTTACACCAAAATTAAAATGACGCACAGGCATTATCCAACCAACAAATCAAACAAATTACCCACGGCAAGCCCAGACTCTTCAGACTGAAGGGATCTCCCAGTGCCCAATTTGAGGCATAAATAAATGCAGCCCGTGTACAAGGACGTTACTATTTAATAACCCGCGACCTAATCAACCAATCATTTCCTCAGAAATTGTCGGAGAACAAAAATTTAAACCCATGGACCCCAAACATCCACCTAGGAACCAGGGAGAATCGCAGCGGGAGGCACTGGCATGGCGAGAGAAGCCAGCGGCGGGTGCGGGCGCGCAAGAGAACTCGGCCACCGCCGCCACGACGGATCGGTGCCGCTGCCCACTGCGGTCTCCCTCGAAATCCGGAGTCGGAGCAAGCCGGCGACGAGCGGGCGGCGGGTGCTGCAGCAATCGATCGAGCTCCCTGCGTACTAGAACTACCCGGCCACCCGATCGAGCACAGCAGAAATCAAGAGTTCCGGAGACAAAACCACTAGAAATCGCTCGGACCACACACCCGCCGCGCCAGTTCCTACTAGGAAGGGGCGAAATCGAAGCTTCCGTTGCCATAAAAAAAGCAGCCGAAAAATCTCTCGAAACTCTCCTCCCAAATCCCAATGCGCGCGCTTGAGACGGTGAGACCCCCACAACCAAACCACCAGAAAACGGGCCAAAATGGCCGCCGAGCACAGGCATTCGCCACCAATCCCCTCCCGCGAAGCGCCTCAGCGACGCTAGAACCGCCGCAGAGCACAGGCATTCCGCATTCGCCACCAATCCCTCCCGCGAAGCGCCTCAACGACGCGAGAACCGCCGCAGAGCACAGGCATTCGCCACCAATTTCTGCGGGGAAGCGCTTCAGCGACGCTAGAACCAACCGATCGCGCAGCACCCCCCAAACTCGCAGCGAAATAAAACCACAGGAGAAAAAAAGAGAGCAGAAAACAATCCCACCCCCAACCCAAAGGCAAAGCCCTCGCGCTCGCTACTCGCGAGACGCAGCACCGCGGAGCGCGCGCGATCGTCGGCGGTTCCCGCCCCGGACGGAGACGCCGCGATCCCTCCGCAGGCGGGCGACGGCGTTCGCAGAGCAGACACACCTAGCACCCACCGAGAACGAAGCACAAGTGCAGAAGCGGGCGCGGAGGGGTGGCGTACCTCGCGATTCGAGCACCCGCACGCGTAGCCGGCCGCCGGCGGCCGGCGCTGGCAGGTGTGGATCCGCTGTTGATTCCTCCTGGGTGGGAGGGAGGCAGGCAGGCAGGCAGCAAAACCCCAACCAAACCCCCGGGAGGAGGGAGGAGGGAGGAAGGGAGAAGGCACAGTACACCCACGCACACACACAGCGTGGGAGGCGTGTGACAGACGCCTAGCCTGCAGGGGTCACGTCCCATTTATGCTCAGGCCTCGCTGGCCCCACCACATCCACGTAGGCTCTGCACCCGGTGGTGAGTGAGCCGCAGCGACTGACCTGCGGGCCCCGTAGTTGTTGGGCCCAGTGTAAGTGGGGTGTGGTAGGGTGGAGTTGCGGTGCGTGGGCGGGAGGAGGGGTTTGCGGAGCCCACTAGTCATGCAAACGTGGGGGGTGGTGTGTGGGGGGTGGTGTGTGGCTGGGTGGGTTCGTGGTCGTGGTGCATGGAGTCTCCTCTCGCTGGCGCTGCCCGGGCCGGCCATGGGTGCCGTGGAGACGGAACCGAGATGCGCGGCAGTCTGACGATACGAGATCTTTTGTCACGATTCTCTCCGGTGCGCCGCGCCGGTGCCTGGCTTGGCTGAGCTCCGGGTTCATCCGGGTCCGGTGCCGTCTGCTTTTACCGCGCCGCGGCGAGCTTTTACTGCGTGGCAGTGTTGGCAGCAGCGGCCAGCAGCAGCTTTGCTTGCGTCCCCCTTCCTTTCTGGACGATCGGTCGGTATTGGTCCGGTGCGACGCCAACGCCGGGCCGGGCCAGTGTGCGTGCGTCGTCCAGGGCAGGGCTCGTGCAGTCGTGCTCGTTCCGACCACGGATCCGTCCGGTTCCCATGGCGGTTGGCATTGGCACCGGCACCGGCACCGGCACGAGCGCGCGGCTTCGGCGATTCAGCGCTTTTCTTTTTCGTATGTGTGTACGGAATATATATCAAGCGAAATGCAAGTGTGCAACTGCGACACTTTCTGTGACCAACTTTTCTGGTCGAAGTAGTAGCGCTTTTTTTTCTCTCGTTCTCTCTACTATCAGAGCTTCTATTTTGAGGCACATCCGTGCATGTGTGGGGGTGTGGCCACTCGTACCGTAACTGCACTGCACGTTGGGATGATCATCCCCCACACACCCAGCTACGGATCGATCGAGGTCCAGGCTACATTTCGATCCGCCTTTGCGTAATCTTTCCGGCCGGCCAGCAAAAGTTTGCAGACAGATTGCATTGCTTTTGGACACACGGTCGCCGCGGCGCAGCATGCAAGTTACCGGGCATGGTCACGTAAGCAATATGATCAGCCTGCTTGCTTGAGCCTTTTTGCGGCTGTGGGCTGTGGCAGTGACTATTTCAAGCATACTTCTGCAGCGAGCAAGCCCATTGGGAGCAAGCAAATACCATTTTGCGAATCAAACGGCGCGTCCTCAATACTCCCGTTGGTGCTGCTGCACTACTACTACTCCGTGGGCGTGCCGTGGCGTTCCCGTGCAATGGCGATGCTGAATCAGAGGCGGAGCTCCCCATCTGGCGGGGTGTGGCGGCTGCCACAGCTACCGCCGGAGTAGCCTCACTAGTACCCCCATGTCTTCCTCCCTTCCGACGACGGACAGAGCGGCGGGCGGCGGCGGGCGGCGTCCGCGAACGCGAGGCACGGTGACGGGAGGATAACATGTACGATGAAAAACGATTCGTAAGAAAATAAAGGCCCAGTAAGCCGGCCCAAGTGCCCAAGTGAAAGTGTCCACGGTTGCTGCCTGCCTGCCTGCTGCCTCGTCCTTCCTGTCCGCCGTCGCCCGTCCGTCCAGGTCCAGTGCCGCGCCGCCGCCCGCCTCGCCGCTCCGTCCCGTCCGTCCGGAGCTCCGAGCAGCGCCCTAGCCGCTTGCCTAGCAGCCCCCAAGCGGCTCTAATGGAGGGGGCTTTAGCCGCAGAAGAGACTGCAGGGCGGCGCGCTGGCCATGGACGTGGTGGTGGCCGGGGTCGAGGAGCAGCTGAAGCAGAGCGAGATGGAGGAGCCGGCCGAGGTCGAGGCCGAGGCGTAGGCGCCCCCAACCCCAACAGTCGTGCCTCTGCCTCTTCTACAATTGGAAAAAAGAAATTTATAATAAGAGGTGAGTGTTGGTTCTGAGATTTAGGCATTTAGCAATATAGTTGAGATGTAATAACTTAGAAATTTAGAATCTGAGACATTGTATCTTTGTAGATTTGAAGTCATTTTATTCAAGTAAGAGTGTTGGTTCTGGTTCTGATCTGGCCCAAGCACCCAAGAAAGTCAAATTGGTGTGGCTATCAATGCCTTATCTGAAGAAATACATCAACAACTAGTTGTAGTTTCTGAAGTTCAATCAACCGATGTTAGGACAGAAACAGAACAAGCACAAGCCCAAACCCAAACAAGAAGCACACACACAGGAAGAAGAAATTGTAGGTACTGATCTCATTAGGGAATTTGATGTAAATCTTCATGTTATTGCTGATCCTGGATGTCGAATAGCAATTGATAGATTTCACCCTGATATTAGAGATGAGGTTAAGAGAGCTTATTTGGTGAAGGGTCCAACCCAACCTAGAGGTCATGCCTTTCCAAAAACAACTCGTTGATACTTTCTTGGCTGCTATTGATGCTATTATCACCGAGATGGACCATCGCTTCAATGAGGTATCATCAGAGTTACTTGTTTGCTTCTCATGTCTTGATCCAAGAGACTCGTTTTCTAAGTTTGATGTTGAAAAGATTGCTCGATTAACTGAAATATATGAAGAAGATTTCTCGACTTGATCGCTCTAATATAAGAGAACAACTTCAGACCTTTCTCCTTCATATGAGAAGAGTTGAAGAATTCCAAGCTTGTCAAGATTTTGGAAGTTTAGCCATAACGATGGTAAAAATGGGAAGAGACATCACTTTTCCAATTGTCTATCGCCTCATCAAGCTAGCACTGCTTCTACCATGTCCGATGTATGGCTTAATGACTTGATACTCTGTTACATTGAGAAGGAGATTTTTAGAGGCCTTGATGAAGGTGAAATTAAGAAGACATTTCAAGGCATAAAAAATCGGGCTATTGACTTGCCTAGGCCACCAAGAAGACCTAGACATGATTAGTTCTTTAGCAGTAGGTATGTCTCATAACTTTATTGTTACATTGTAATTCATATATTACACACTAAGACACTAACTCATTTGCTCTTCAAATTTACAGGTTTCTTAGCTCTTCACATATATTTTTTTGGTTGATTTTTATTGAATTTCGACACTTATCTTCAAATGAGAGGTACCACCATCAATCGCTGTTTACATTTGGCATAGAGTAGCTATTGATGTGCGTCATTGTGTTGTCATTTCAAAGTTTTGTTTGCGACGCGCCACACCTAAATTTTGTTGCGAGCTCCGCCACTGTGCTGAATGCTGATAAGGATGGTCGATGGCAGGCAGCGCCGGCAGCTTTTGCGTACGCGCGGATTCCTTCGGTTCCGGAGAAAGTGGCGATCCGATACGCTTTGCTGTGTTGGCGCTCGATCAGGTGATCAGGTGGGCATTTGGGCACGCCGGATGGACCCCGTTCCCGTGGCAATTGGCGTTGCTGGCACGAGCGCACGGCCCAGCGCTTTCTTTTTACTATACCGCTGTATATATGTACAGTAGAGTAGTCTAGAATACAGGCGCCTATATACCCTATAATACTGTATATGAATCATCATAAAGCAAAGCGCAACGCTTTCTCTGTGTGTGAACAACCTTTCTGGCAGGACAAGTCCCTTGTGGCTCGGTCGTTTCTCTATCGGGGCTTTCTATCTTGTGGTGCATCCGTGCTGACCGACCGACGGACCGACCGATTCGAGTCGAAGCTAGTCTCTCGACTAACCTGTTGGCCCCGTAGTTGTCGGGCCCAGGGGGGGAAGTGGATCGTGGTAGCGCGTAGTTTGGGTGCGCGTGCGGGGGAGGGGCTTGCGGGACCCACTTGTCATGCGACTTGGGGGTGGTGGCTGCGTGCGTGGTGCGTGGTGCATGGAGCCTGGCTCGCTGCTCAGCCGGCCATGGCGACGGGTGCCGTTGAAACGGGACCCGGACGGAGCTGATGTCTGACCCGACTCTCTCTCACGATACGAAGATCATTTGTCGCGATTCTCTCCGGTTCGCCGGGCCTGCGCCTCCGGCCTCCGTGGACTGAAGTTTTCTGGTTTACCGCGCCACGGCGAGTTTTACTGCGTGGCAGCGTTGGCAGCGGCTGGCCAGCAGCAGCCTTGCGTCTGCCGGACGGACGGGGGATCCATGGGTGGGTCCGGTACGACGCCAACGCCGGGCCGGGCGTGTGCGGCGGCCATGGCATGGCAGGGCAGAAACGCCAAGGCGCAGCTCGATCCGACGACGGATCCCGTCCGGCATTGGCACCGGCAAGAGCCCACGATCACTAGCACAGTAGCACGAGCGCGGCTTCGCCTAATCCTTGAACACTTTCTGTGAACAACTTTTCCTGTAGTGCTTTTCTCTCTCTCGTTTTCTCTCTATCGGTGCTTCTATTTTGAGGTGCATCCGTGCATGCTGGGAATTGGGATGATTCCCCCACACCCAGCTACCGATCCATCGAGGTCGAGGCTACGTTTCCACCGCCTTTCCGTAATCCTTCCGGCCGGCCGGCCAGCAAAAGTTTGCCTAGCAGATTGCATTCCTTTTGGACACGGCCGCCGCGGCGCCGCATACAATTCACCGGGCATGGTCACGCAAGCAATACGATCGCCGCCCTTGCTTGCTTGAGCCTTTTTTGCGGCCGGTGGCGATACCTATTTCAAGCATACTTCTGCAGCGAGCAAGCCCAATAATGGCCAATGAAGAGAGCACGCAAATCCCATTTGGCGAATCAAACGGCGCGTCCTTGCTATCCTGTTGGCGCTACTACACTAATCTATTTGTACTCCCCTTGGCTAGGCCGTGCATGGTGATCGAATACGATCGACACGACAACTTTTGACATGATTCTCTTTGCGCGGGGAGGTTTAGGGAAAATGTACACCCCAATTGTCAGACATTCATATTTGCATCATCACTAATGGTAGACCTATTTCTGAAGTCTGTATCGAGTTAACATGTCTCTACGCCATATGATTTAGCTACGAATCTGAAGGCGGGGCTAGGATGATAGAAGGGGGCATGGTAGCGCTGCCTTGGCTAGGCTTAGCGCCACATATCTTGGTGTCGAGCTCGAGTGTAAGAGGCCACGTGTGTGGTAATCGCTCGAACCAACTATCGTTCTTCTTCGTCGTCACCTCCATCACTCTTTGTCTCTCTAACTCTGTCATCAATTCCGCCCCTCCTTGACCTCCAGAATTTTCCAAGTTCAGTTGACTCTATGGATCTTTGAGAGCATGATTCCTTCTGCCTCCCCTTGTTACTTTGTACGTGATGAGTTGGCCTATTTGACAAGTATTTGCACGAACACTAGGCTGACTCGTGTGCTTAATAATTATTTAATGATATGTGGATGAAATGTTGATTCATAGTTATGATTCATGGAAATAGATAGTTGCTTAGACCGTGCCTGGTGTGCCACATTAGCGTCGGCAAGGGCGCACGACGCCACGAGGTGTCGGTGCCATAACCTTTGCCATCGACTCTTGACATCTACATATGAAAATAGGTCTTCCAAGGGTATAAACCTAAATTATGATCTTTTAAATAAACAACTAACAAATCTGGCAAACGGCGGCGTTACACGGCCGTTTGGGACTAGAGAGTCTAGTGGAGAGGTGAAGTTACCGCGGCGAGTATTTACATGTGTGGAGGCGTTCCTGTGTTCCCGTGCAATGGCAAAGGCTGCTGAAGGTGGTCGGTGGCAGCGGCAGCTTTTGCGTATGGATTCCTTCCGCTCCGGAGAGGGACGACGATCCGATACGGCCAAAGTGCGTGCGGCCGGGCAATGGCAACGGGGCAAGCGTGTTGTGTGCGTGCAGACGTGCAGGCGGTAACGTGCGCGCGCGCAGGGAGTCCATGGGCATTTGGGTCAGTTCGATGCGACGCCGGATCCCTTTCCCATGGCAGTGGGCGTCGGCACTCGGCACGAGTGCACGTACGGGCTTGCATTGGACGACGGCGATTCATCGCTGAACCTTTTACTACTACTACTAGTACGTAGTACTGTAGAGTACTAGAGATTATCAAGCACAGCGCGTGCAACGCTTTTGTGTGTGTGAACAACTTTTTCTGGTGTCTCGGCCGTTTCTCTGTCTGGGAGGTGCATGTGTGGGGGCCTGGCTGATGGATCATGGATGATATCCCACACCAGCATCTACAGTACATCTCACTCCCAGCCGGCCGACCGAGCGGCCTAGACCTAGCGAGTGATCGAGGCTACACATTCTCTATTCCCCATCCGCCCGCATGCATTTGCCTAATCCTACTGCTATTAGTACTGGCTACCGAGGCAGATTGGCAGAGATTGCATTGCTTTTGGGCACGTACGGCATGCACCGGACATGGACACGCAATATAATCAAAACAAATCAACCTGCTCGCGTGAGCTTTATGCGTCTGAACACATGTGGGTACACCTATTTCAAGCATTGTTTGCTGCAGCGAGCAAGCCCAATGAGGAGAGGAGAGGAGAGGAAAGCAAATCCCCCACTTGCCAAATCGAATGGTGCCGGCCGGTCCGCTCATCCTCTCTTGACGGTTGATCTGATCATGCATGGCAATTGTTGATCGTGAGACGAGGAATGGAGTGAAGAGAGTGTTTTTTTTTTATTTTAACCATTTTTAATAATATTTTAGAAAGTGATGGTGGATATTTTTATTTTTTTAAAACTAACTGTTTTTGGTGGCGCAATTATCCATGGCGCCACAACGGGGTCTGTGGCGCCATGATCTACAGCGTCACAGTGTGGCGCCATGACCCTGCCATGTTATCACGAAGCTCGTTCTTTGGCCGCCACGTCAAATCTTTGTGGCGTCATGGTTGACGGCGCCACCAAAACGATTAGTTTTAAAAAATAAAAATATCCACGGTTATTTTCTAAAGAAAGGCGCTTTCGAAAGGCGCTTTCCCATCTTCTTAACCCGAAATGAAATGGCTGAGCAGAAGAAGGTTCCTATCCCCGGGAAGAGATCCAAGAAGACGGGTGGGCTGTAGCTCGAGGATTAGAGCACGTGGATACGAACCACGGTGTCGGAGGTTCGAATCCCTCCTCGCCCACAACCTTCCAAAGGCGGAATGACCTTTACTTTCTCTATTTTTTTTAAAATATTATTGAAAAACAGTTAAAAATAATAAAAAAAGTATTCTTTTCGGCAGTCTTCAGGGTACGAGGCGAGCACGATCAATGGCTCCGCACCTCACTCACCCACGGGGCCCTCCCCATATCCCCCGTGCCTAGAGGGGTCCAGGTACACGCAGGCAGACGGACCGTAACGGCCGTCCGGGATCGGCCGGGGCGCGAACAATACGCCCCTCCGTGAAGTAGGAACAATACGCCCACGGCGAATTTAACAGCACGTCCTCGCTACTACTCCCTTATCGTACCCCTTAGAGCATCTCCATGGGTTAGACAATTGGAGTTTGGCATTTGAGGCAATTTGCAACTCTCCAAATGAAAATGGCAAGGCTAAAAAGTTGTGATCTCCAAGCGTTATGCATTTGCACTTGGCATTTGAGGGAATTTTGGGCATGTGAGAGGGACATGCGGCGAGAAAAAGTCACGGGAGGGGGGCGAGAGAAACGTGGACCGAGATATGCCAAGCCGGACTGACTTGGCATATATGACAACTCTTGAGCTCTATTTGTCAAGTTAAGGAAAATCTGGACTAAATCTGAAAACCATCGGAGGAGAGATTTTAAGAGTTTTTGGCAAATTGGTAAATCGCAGCGCAATCGATAACCCTCGAGATGCTCCACGAGACGAATGAAGATGCCGGCAACTGGCATTATCATCTCTTCACGGGTAAAAAGAAAGCTCTTCACGGGGTTCACGGGGAAAAAGAATTCTCTTCAGGAGCGGCAGCTTTGCTCCGGATTCCTGTTTCTGTTCTAGAGAAAGCGACGATCCTACGCCTAAAGAGGTCAGGCAGGGCATGGCCAGTGTACTTGCAGCAGCAGTGCAGTAACGTGCGCTCAGGGTCAGGGGGGTCCATGGGCATTTGAAGAGTTGGGCAAGGAGCCGTGTGAGGACGAACGCCCGTGGCACTTGGCACTGGGCAGTGGCGCTGGTGGCACGAGTGCACGCACGGCTTCGGCGGTGGACTCGGTTTTTGGCCCCCGGCGGCCCCGGTTGCACGGCACGGCCAGCAACGAATTCAGAATTCCACTCTATTTTTATCGAGCAAAGGCGGGCAGGCAACACGCTTTTGTGATTTGTGAACATTTTTCCTGGACTTCTGGTAGTGGTATCAGGCAAGTCTAAAACTCCACGCCAATCCTCAGTTTCTCTATCATCGGTCTATCCGGAGCTTGCTTCTTCTATTTTGATGAGGTGCATCGCCTGCCCTCGCCACTCGTAAGTCGTAACTAACCACTAACCTATATGTCTGCCGTGTTGGAATGATCCAGGCAAAGGATTGCTTTTGGACACGGCCGGCTTATCGTGTTTATACAAAACAAAAGAAAATATATTACACCTACTCGTAGATCATACTAATTTCGCACCAATTGTGTTTGGATGGGACCGGGGATGGTACAAATTTTGCGATTCTACACCAATCAACTCAATCCTTGGAACATGTCAAAAATGGGTTTGCATGCGCCAAATATTACTACTCTGATCTGTTTACTTACCTAAAAATTAAGGCATACATATGTTTTTTTTACGATATATAGGTCTCATGTGTAGTATCAACTCAAACTAATTTCTAGCTGCAGACACAAAATTGCCATCTAAGAGCATCTTCAATCCTATGCCTTTCTTCAATTCGCTCTTTAAATCTATCTTGATAGTCATTTTTAGCACAAACTATATCTCCACACTCAATTACTCAAACAACTAGCTTCTCTATATCTTGTCGGAACACTTTAACAAGTGTATAAGTCAAATCATGTTTGGATCCATTGATATGTGCAAATATATTCTTAATGAGAGACTATTAGTTCTTGCTAGCTAGTTCTCCCTTGCTAGTGAGTTAAAGTCATAGTTATTAGGACCAGATTTGATCGATGGACCAACCGCCGAAAGACCAAATCAGAGACTATAATATTGGATCGATGGTCCAACCGCTAAAAGATCAAATCAGAGACTGTAGTGGTCCTTTAAAAATCGTCCATGTAATCGAATCATAAAATAGGATGAGCTGGTGGATTTTTTTTTTTTTTTTGAACCGATGAACCGGACGCATCCCGCCGTTGTTTGTACTAGGGAGCAAAGTGGTGTGTAGCGCAGTGGTCGCTGAGTGGCTGGTGGTGTGCACCTATGAGCTGCCTCGTAATTCTTTTCCGACATTCCTTTTTTGAAAAATTCTTCTCGGATATTTTTCCCCATGGGCCGAGGCAAGGGTTGTCGGTTGATTTGATTGGATCTATCTGCCATTATCGATTGCAGTGGAGGGGGTCCATCTGGAACGCAGGAATTTCACATGAATTCCATATAAAGTTCACATAAATCAATTCATTTTCACAATGAAAAACATAATAGAAGGGGAAAAAATCCGTGTTCCGAACGGTAGATTTTGCGCGTCCGGCCTGGCGTTGGGGCGCCGTTCCTGGGCCACCGAAGTGATCCGGCCCAACAGCAAACCGGCCTTCTTCTATACGCCGACGCTCCTCCTCCGCCGCTTCGCCGTTCGTCGCGCGCGGCGGCGCTCCTACCCGCGCTCGCCGCCCACGCCCACGCCCACTCCGGCCTCCAGCGCGCCCCGAACGCGCTGTCCGCGCATGAGTGCGTGCAGCAAGCTCCGCCGCCTGACGCGCGGCGACGACGGCGCCGGCAACGGCGAGATGTTCCCGGACTGGGCGTCGCTGCAGCCCGATCTGGTGGAACTCATCGGGTTCCGGGTCCTCGCCGGCGACCTGCAGGACTACGTCCGGTTCCGCGCCGTCTGCGCGCACTGGAGCGCGAGCACCGCGCGCCCCGGCGGCCGCGGTGTCCTGGACCCGCGGTTCCACCCGCGGCGGTGGATGATTCTGCCGGAGGGCCACGGCCTCCGCCCGGGCCACCCGAACCTCCGCGGCTTCGTCCGCTTCTTCAACCTCGACACCGGCGCCTTCGCCCGCTCCCACCTCCCGCTGCTGGCTGACCATGTCATCCTCGACTCGGTCGACGGCCTCCTCCTGCTCCACTGCAATGATGACACAGCCATCCGCCTCCTCCACCCCTTCACCGGCGACGTCGCCGAGTTCCCGCCGCTGGCGTCGCTCCTGCCACAGATGGAGCCACAGCCAAGCCACTACAACGAGCAAATCAAGCTCCGTATGCTCATGAGAGTTCGCGCCTCCGTTACCGTCAGCTCCTCCGGGGCCATCACTCTCATGCTTGCCCTTGACCTCCTGCATCGCGTAGCCTACGCCAATGCCGGTGACCAACGCTGGACTCTCTCTGACTGGAAGATCAAGTATTTGCTCAAACCCGTATCTTTCCAAGGCAAACTCTACGCATGTCAGCTGTCATCCTTGGACAGTGCTAAGGTATACATCTACCAATTTGAGCCGCCATGGCCAGACGCCGACGGCAAAAAACAGCCCCGTATGCCATTGCCAGTGAAGATTGCCGAATGCCCAAAGGAAAAATTGTGCTCCATACTCCACTTTGTAGAATGGTGTTCAGAGCTCCTGCTAGTTTCCTACAATGATGATTCCCAATCCAAGCTGCTGGTCTACCGAGTTGCTGACCTTGTCAGTGGAAAGATTGAGCCAGTAACAGACATCGGAGACCACACCTTGTTCATCGGTGATCGTGCTCTCTGTGTCTCACTCTCACCTAACAAGGGGAGTAGGACTGGGAGCTTTCCTTCCATGTCGCCGAACTCTATCATATGCATGCATATTTTCACTAATCCTTATCCTGAAATATTTGCTCGTTTTGAGCAATATGATCTAAGTATTGGCATCTGGACTCCAGCCAGTGACGGAGATGTTTTCAAAACACCACCACCGAGCCCCCATACACTAATCCATCATATCTTTACTTCCTGCACCTACAATTTTTGGTAAGTCTAGCCCTTGACTCTGTCTGCTTATTTTTTAGCTTCTGCAGATTACTTTGACAGGTTGACGAGTGTGAAACCTTGTCTCTGCCTGCAGGAATAAAGGGTTGATGTATTGCTGTGGAAGTAAAACACAGGCAGCATAGTTGGTGATGCGAGGCGAGATCTACGGTATGCGGAAAGTTTATGTTCCTGTCAATTTCCCCCCTCATATTCAATGGTCTTTTTCTTGTTATTATTACACTATTCAGGCATAGCACAGTTTGTTTGGTTCTAAACTCAGTTAACAATAGTAGTAGTAGCTAATGTCATTAGGCATTGTTTGGTTTGAATGAACTGTAACAAAATTTGTGATGTTTTCATGCAATATCACATAGCGGTAATATTGGCTAAGGTGTCAAAGCAGTGTATTAGAATACCAAATCATTTATAGACTTGTACATGCTAAAAATACCAAATCACTTGGCGAGGATTCACTCACGCCACATATGGTAATGTGCACACCATGCAAGCCACCAAGGCCTCTCGCCCTCCATCTCATGGCTTCACTTGGACCTGACCAAATTGCACATCTCATGCATCCATGCATCCACTAACACAAATAACTATTTGACTCTACCAACATTTATTTTCTACATGCAACTAACAGTGTAAACATGCAATACCCTAATGCCAAGATTACACTAACAGTGCATATTATCCACATAATACTATGCACCACCGCATTCACCGGTTGTTAGTTCTCTTCCCCTGTGCTGCTCACTGCATCGTCCCGTCCCAGTTGGCTCCTCCTCTCCACTGGTTTCACCTCCGTTGCATCTCGTCCCAGTTGCTCCCTTCCCAACAAATCTACCCCTCATCTCTCGCGATCCATGCATCGACCCGTCCCAGTTGGCCCTTCGTTATTGACCTCGTGAATTTTAGTTCTGACTTCCGAAGTCTGCAATGGCAGGAACTGGCGGAGGTCATAGACAAGTACATGCTCAGATCGTCACTGACAGACGATGAGGGATGCCATAAACTAATCTTCTGGGAAATCGGCAAGTTTCATGAGCTCACACACAAACGATTTAACTGTACATGTGATAGAATATCGACTTCCGATCACTTGTCACAGTGTCACTTGCACTCTTCCTGGTGTTAACTGTTCAGTATTTTCAGTAGCCATCAGTTGCTGCAATTAACAACTGATCAGAATTTTCAGTAGTTCATCGGTAGCATGCTGTTAACTGTTAACCGATTCAATTTTTTAAACCCCATCATCCTGCCGCTCAGCTTAGTGTAAGTGTGCAACAAACATAACACTGTCAAATTCCACTCAATAGCTCTAGGTATTGGAAGTATGACCGGAAAGTATGAAATACTTTCTGCATATATGCATCGAATCAGGAGCATCAACGAGTAATCATAGAAGCATATGTTGCAAACACTCAGCAGCTCAATCCTAACACAAAGGCCTACCATATGTCCAAAAGAATGAATCCGCACGAGGAGTTTCCTTCCCAAAGATAGCTAAGGATACAAATACATATTTATGTCTTAAAAACACGTACATTGTAGGACTAGGATCAGACAAGGGAGGTTAGGAGAACAGAGGAAGATCAGGCTCATCCTTCATGGGCTGCCTCTGTTCCCCCTCCCACATGCAGGTCTTCGTCGCTCTGCTACGAACGGAGGCGTGTCCTCCAGTGACGGTTGTCGACGGCTGCTCCACGCTGACCTGTGCCAGCTCCGCCGTGCTTGCCAAGCTCCCGTCCCGGTCCCAGTCACTCATAACTGTGCTATACACAGAGTTGCGTGAACGCCAGTCTCGGGGCGGCCACACGAACGCCGGTTTCTCAGGTGGCACGTCCGGTGGCGGCATAACCTTGGTGATGACCTGCAGCACTTGAGCCATGCTGGGACGATCCAACGGGTTGGGGTTGGTGCACGCCAGTCCAAGCAGCAGCAGACGTCTGGCCTCGTTAGTAACCCCGTCGTCGTCCTGCCGATCACCACCACCAGTGGCGGCAACAAGTAGGCTGGCATCGACGGCATCGAGCAGCCTGCCCTCCCCGTGGAGGCGCCAGATCCAGTCAGTGATGTGTTCATCATCGTCATGTGGGAGTGGGAAGTCCCCGTTCTTGTTTCCTGTGACAATCTCGAGGATGAGCACCCCGAACGCGTAGATGTCAGTCTGGCGCGTGGCCTTGTAGCTCATCGCGTAGTCCGGTGCTATGTAGCCCCACGTGCCGGCGATGCCTGTGACGGAGCTCCTGTTGACAGCGACCGTGCAGGCAATGCCGAAGTCGCCGAGCCGGGCACGGAAGTCGGAGTTGAGCATGATGTTGCTGGCCTTGATGTCGCGGTGCAGCACCATGGGCTCATGCTCGTGGTGGACGTAGTGCAGGCCTGTGGCGATGTCTCTGGCGATGCCGTAGCGCGGGTGTGCCATTGCCGGAGAGATGTGCCTTCTTGCAGCTGCTGCTGTGCCTGTGCGCTGCCGTTCTGGAAGAGATGCTGGTCGAGGCTGCCGTTGGTCATGTACTCGTAGATGAGGAGTGCCTCACCTCTATTGTAAGACCAGCCTGAAAATTTTGTGCGCTAAGTACTGCTAGTACTACTCATTCAAGAGCACATAATACTACTACTACTACTACTATGTACTATGCTCTTTTAATTGTACTAAGGTCGATCTTGAAAAGAAACAGAACATGGCCGGGCAGCACTAGGTAAGCAAGTACTCACCAATAAGTGGGACAATATTCTTGTGTCGTAGACGGTTGATGATGCTGACCTCTGCGATGAAGTCACTACAGCGGTGGTCCTCAACTTCACGCGTGAACTTCTTGACTGCCACGTCCACGGCTCCTCGCCGCCCCGTCCTATTCCTCCTAGAGGAAGCCACAGCAGGAGGAAGCTTGCATCGGTACACAGCTCCGAACCCTCCCTTGCCAAGCTTGGTCGTCTCATGGAAGTTGTTGGTAGCCTTCTTTATGTCAGTGAAGTTGACGTGGGCTGGGACGCCGGGGATGCCCTGCATATGATCCTGGTCAGCTCGTCCTGCTCCTTCTTCCACCTCCTGTACTTGGAGTTGAGGTACAAGAACGCAAGGGCAGTCGTGATGGCTGTCGCAGCCACCGATCCGAGGACCGAGGACAGTATGACGGTCATGTGACTCGTGTCCCCTGTGCCTCCTGCTCCCGTGTCGTCGAAAGGCGGAAGCGGCCTGTCGATCGTTAAGTTCCATGTGTGAACTTGTAGGAGCTGCCCCATGGTGGACAATAGCCCTAGCTGGGCGTATGTGGGGATGTTGGTGAGGTTCTTGCTGGCTATGGCATTTGCAGGCTTTGGTGCATCTTCACGGGCATCAGAGTAGACCGATATGCAGTGGCTGATGTGATCGTAGTCGATCCACACGGTGTACTTGCTTGCCTTTGCGACGGAGGAGTTGCCTGGCGGATCTATGCCAATTTGTACCCAGATTATATTGCCAAGACGCATCTGAGTGTCATTAGATTGTGCTGTGCCTATCTCGGCGGAGAAGCGGCCGCCACTACGGTCGGCAGAGGACGTGGGATTGGAGGAGCTGGAGGGACCAAGAACCTGCCAATTAGGTGGGGTGAACGTGACCCACGAGTCCGTTTGATAGGAAAGGCTCGGAAGGGGCTGGATGGCAAACACCAGGCTGCCATGTGCTGCTTTCATCTGGTTGTTTGGCTGGTAGATGCTCATGGTGAAGGCGACGCTGAAGGACGCGTCGTAATGAGGTATACCAGCATCGTACCATTGCTCAAGAACAATAAGTTTCCGGATGAAGAACCAACCTTTCTGGGACAGGTCAAAAGCCGGATAGTTGGTCTTCATGTAGGAGCCTAGACCACGGCAATCCACCATCTCCCAGCTTGTTCTGCAGGTACTCATGTTGGTGAGGAACAGGAGGCCGGGCAGTTGGTCGAAGGCACCGCTGACGTTGAGGTTTCTGAAGACATCTTGATGTTGGGAGCCGGAGCAAGTGCAGGATATGGGGTGTGAACAAGACAGCAGTAAGCATACGAAGAGCACGACGGTGGAAAGACGACATGGCGAAGCCGAGGACAATGGAGGCCTTTTACTGTGAAGTAGGAAGGCCGCCATGGCCATGTATCATGTATGTCTCTGTGGTGCAGACCGGATGATCGGAGTCGAGTATATATACATAATAAGTACCTAGAGTAGTGCTGTAGTGGTAATTAATAATGCAGTTGTGTCTTCTCAAAACGCGTATTTGGTCAAAGAAAGCAGGAAGATATTTGGACAAGGACGCCGCGAACGGCTGATCGCAGCTGGCAGCTGCACTGCTGGGTGTACAGTGTACTGGTCCACTTCCTATACAAGTACTACAATATTTTCCACGGATATTTTCTTTCATCTCCACATCCAAGCTAGCTACTGGATATAGTCGAGATCTAAAAGAAATCTGCCTATGCATGCCAACTTGACTAGGGCCTTGTTTAGATTTTGATTTTTTTTTTACTTTGCTACTATAACACTTACATTTTTATTTGATAATTAGCATCCATACACTAACTAGGCCCAAAAAATTCATCTCACAAATTATAAACAAACAGTGTAATTAGTTATTTTTTATCTAGTACATTTAATGCTCTATATATGGATATAAAAAATGATGTGATGGAGAGTGTTGACACTCAAAATTGGCAAAGGAAAAACGAAGCAGGTCAACGCATCGACGAACGGCGAAAATGGACGACTTCGGCGCATGAGACGAGCGCCAGACGCTGCCCAAGCCGGCGTCGAACGCGTCCGGCGCGCGCCGGACGCAGTCCAGAAACCTCCAAACCTCCGCGGGAGGCCGGAGCGCCGGACGCTGGCCACGCACCGCGCCGGACGCGGACGCGGGTCGGGTGCGTCGGACGCACCACAGAAACGTCCCGCGAGCGCGTTCGCGCCGGACGCGCGCCCTCCGCGCCGGACGCGTCCGGCGCAGCTGACGGGAAGAAACCGACTCCGTTACAAGTCGGTTTTTGGTAGTTTTCGACGTGGAAAACTTGATGGACGAGTTTTGGGAAAGTTTCCTACTGGGATAAGACCACCACCTATATATACTAGGGGATTATGGCCGATTGAACCCATCCAATCAATCGACACAACACCGATCGATCGAGACGATCAATCTACCTTCTTCTTCGTCTACTTTTGCCCTAATCTTCTAGTTGATGTTCGGTGCTTCTCTCCGCGAGTTCTCCGACAATCCTAGGCGCCATCCGCTGGTTCCTTGGAGATCCTCTACGTGCATCCTCCCGACGGGTCGTCCCGGAGGTTGTTCTAGGGTTTACCCCTCCGTCAACGGGCTCTACATCGGCTTATCGATCTCTAGATCGGTTTGCCGGTCACGCTGCGTTATCGTTGCGTTTGCAGGTCGCTTCATGGCACCTCTAGGGCGTCCAAGGCCCACTACCGGTGCGTTGGCGGATTTCTTCGTCAACAGAGAGAGAGTGAAAAAAATTAGAACTTTGATGGGAACTAAACAAGGCCTAGACTAGCAGATGTGGGGGAACTATGAACCAACAGAGGTTCAAAATCGAAATGACTACTAGTACATGTGGGGCAACATGGCGCACTGCGCCGTCGCGCCGCCCAAAGAAAACGCAGATTCATGCCACTTTGAAACCCATACCATTGGAGGGTAGGTGAATCCGGTCTTGTCCTTCCCACACACATCGGCAAGAATCTCTTCTATTTCTTTCTAAACCTGAGTCAAGCTTAGACCGCTCTCTTTCTTTCCAAACCTAAGCAAAGATCAGGCTGTTCATTGGGCCACATCGCCCTGCTTTTACCACCGTTGGATCTCAAGCACGGTTGCCATCCGGCCGGCAACGAGTCCCCCGTTGATAGTGCCGCGACACTTCGAGAGAACTCGACGTTCAGCCCTCGGCCTCCGTGAGGACACATGGTTTTTACCATAACCATTGTGTGGATGTTTGTGTGATGAGTGATTGTCAACATGCCAACTCAAGGCGTGTGTGTGTTCCTACTAACCGATGGCACGCGCCGTGTCAAACAATGGTGTCTCTTGGCTTGTGTTGTCTGTTGGTGTCGAGCTCGGAGACGGTGGTCGACGGTCGGCGAAGATCAAGTAGGGTGTGCCGTGCTAACGGGCCAGGTGCGGTGAAGGGCGGACGTGAGGCTTGGATCGAGGGACCCGAGGACCGGGCGGCCAGCCGTGGTGGTCGACAAGGACATCGACGAGCGCAAGTGTACGCGGCGGGGACGCGTACGGGCTATGCTACTCGCGGAGGGTTTGGTGGTTTCGCCTCAAAACCATCGGCGGCGGGTTTCCCTGGTTTAACCGGGGCAGAGGTCTCGATGCAGACGAACGACACGTGGCGGCATCGGGGAGATTGCTTGGAAGCAAGGCTACCGGTGAGGAGGCGCGGTGGCCGTCAGATCAAGTGAAGCCTGAGTTGGACCCTTATGCCCCGGCTAAGTGGTGTGGCTCTTCATGTATCCAAGGGCAAAGAAGGAATGTAAAATAGACTTGCCCCCATAAATAAAGGATGAGGGTCTCTCTTCCCCCTCACCTCTTCCATTTCCATTTTTCCTTTAGGATTTCCCTTCCTCTAGCTGCTGTGTGAGAGAGAGGTCTGCAAATCTTTAATTTGTACTCGAACCAGTGTGCGTGGCAAGCGGATCGCCGAGTATCCGTTGTTTCCTCTGGGTGAAATTGATTGTCTGTGTTCTTGAGATGGAATTTTCGTGTTCCCTTTCCCCCTCTAGTTCCCAGTGTGATTTCTTCGTTTCAAGGCCGTTTTGATTCGTTCCTTTTGCGTTGGATTGATCTATGACACAAGAGTGATGGTGGGATTGATCTATGACACAAGAGTGATGATTCCACCCAAGGAAATCCGTTGATTCCTCTTCAGATCAAAGATCCGCGTGATTTCCTCTCCGGTTGTCCAAGAACAACTTTTTCCGCCCCTTTCTTGATTTCTCCCTCTCTACTTCAAATTGGCCGATGATTCTTGGTAGATAGGCTCTCCTCTGCATAAGCAACAACATTCCTAAATTTGGTTGCAAGAGATTTTGATTTGAAAAAGTTTGGGACGAATCTTGGTCGAGGCGATTTCCGGCGATCTGTTTTAAAGGTCGCGGATAGTCCGGCCCTCCGTGCGGACATCCGGACGTCGGTGTCGTCTCGGTCGATTCTGAGTTTTCGGAGTGGTTTTTCACTTTTGAACTTCGACCGTCCGCGCTCTTTTCCCGGACCGTCCGCGGTTGAATTTCTTGTTCGTCTCCGTTCTGAACAAAACGGTGTGTTTTTGTATTTGTGACTTTCATACTTGTCCGCTCATTTCCCGGACTGTCCGCGGTTGACTTTTTTGTTCCTCTCCAGTTCCGAACAGATCGGTGTGTTTTTCGCCTTGTCACCCTCGGACTGTCCGGGGTACTGTAGAAGCAGAAACACCGCAGCAACGGACTGCCGAGGTTATTGTAGCAGGGTTACCGTAGTAGCGGACTGGGTGAGGTACTGTAGCATGGTTACTGTAGCACCTCGGACTGTCCGGAGTTACTATAGCGGACTCCGTCCCAAAGACTATAGCGGTTTCGTTGTTTGCTCCGTAACTTTCCCGTTCGGACTCGATTTGTTTTCCGTTTGCTCCGCTGGTTTCGTGGTGATCCGCCGTGTTCCTTGGGAACATCCACCCTCTCAATAGCGTCGTGATCATCACCCTTTTGTGTATCATTTCTTGGGGTGTTTTGTTGGGCCAAGACCTAAAGTTTTGAAAGAAATTTTGAGGCTCCCATTCACCCCCTCTCGGTCGCCGTTACCGGTCCTTCACTCCGCATCCGGGTACCTTAGCCTCTTGCGCGTCGCTCCGGTTGCCCGCGCACCAATCGCCCTACGACATATCACCACGCCCGGCGCTTCCAAGGACCAGTGCATGCACTCACAGGTGTACCTCCAATCGCCCTACGGCTGACCCCGCGCCCGACACTGCCGGTTGCCAGGGACCGCCATGCGCGCTCGCTTTCTCCTAGGGTAGGGTGGTCTGCGCCTCGACCGTACTCCCGGACGTTCGGCACCTCTAAACCGCCACCGCCGCCGCTTGGCCTACCACCTAGGAGAGCGGCCACCGCCGCTCGCAGAGTGACATCCCCTTCGACTTCACGCAGCTCAGCCCTCCAATGCTCCCCACGCCGACGCCGGTCAACATCTACATGGACCTGTACAACTGTCAAGATTTTTTTTTCTGGGAAAAATAGGAGGGTGCCGGCCCTTACTGTGCTTTTACTTCAAAAAATTGGTGTCTCTTACAACAATACTTCAGGAAACATAAAAGGTAACAAAAGAACATAAACAAAATTAAACATACGCTTCTAGGCATGAATTAATCTGATGAGTATATGACATTTTTGCTCTAAGGACAACTTGAGCGAAATCTCTTCTGTAAGTGATGTTTTGCTCCTTGGACAGTAGGTTGAATTCCTCTAAAAATTGCATCATTTCTCTGACCATATTGCCCAACTCATTGAATGATGATCTCCATGAAAAAGGGGGCAGCTAACTGAATCTTGAAAGAGGTAATAACCTGAAAGGGATCATTGATCTGGTTTATGACTAAACCAAGAGTATGCCAACACTCCAAAGCAAAGGGGAAGTCTAGGAACAGCTGGACAGTGGTCTCTTCTGGTCCTACTAAACAACTGGCACAACAGTATTTCTCAAGGTACATGTATTTTTCCTTCTTAATAAATTTGTAGAACTCATTCTGTCCTTCAGAAGCAGACATGATGACCGCAACAGCCGCACCAGCGGCACCGTGCGCGCGGCGTTGCCGCTGACTAGACCGAAGTCCGAAGCTAGGCCAAGGAGGAGTGGGATAGCCATGCAGCTTGCTAATTAAAAATACGCACGTGTACCTATTTATTTAAAGAGTTCAGTCATTTTTTTTATTCTCACTTTCTAAGAGCATCTCCAACAACTTGATAAAAATCACTTGATATAAGATAAATTTTAGCAAGTTGCTATTTTATTTGGCAAGTGAAAAAAAAGACTCCTCTCCAACAACTCCTTATTCCAACTTGGTAAAAATAAAAGAAAAGTAGGCCCACTAGTACCGATCCAGAATCAGCGTGTGTTTTTCTCTCCCGGCGCTGTGACTGCTGGCCTCCTTGCGCCGTGACGCTCTGTTTGGAGTTTGGACAGAAGATTTGATGGCCACCAGGTTTGGACAGCAGCACTAGCTCTGTCCCCTCCGTTTGATTTAACGACCACGATGTTGTTTAATAGTACCATGCACACACATAATCACTACAGTATCATGCACGTCAAATTGAAAAAAAATTTAAAAATACCTTCAACCAACTCATTTTGTCTCTTCCACTCGCATCTCGTCTAATTGAAAAAAATTTAAAAATAGCGTGGGAGGCATAGAGTCCGGGTCTTTCACGCGGGAGAGAAAAATTTCGCGGACGGGAGTGCTCTTCGCGCGTGCGGGACACGAGACCAAGTGCAGACCGCGATAGCAAGTTCCTCCGCGACGCGCGCAGGACGATGTTTACCAAGTTTGAAAAAATACCATGTTGATTTACCAAGTTGTTGGAGAGGATTTTTTGTGTTTTTACCAAATTTATAAGAATACCAAATTGATTTAGAGAGTTATTGAAGATGCTGTGGTTACAACTGCTACTTCTTCTTGAGACCTTATATCATATCATCGAATAGAAAATCCACAAAATGGAAAGTCCACACCACAAGTCCATTGTCTCTAAATAAGCAGTCTACAAATCTTAAAAAAAGAAGCTTTATGCGGTTTATTTTTTCACATTATTGATGGACAATGTTTAAGAAAGTTTTCTCTTATTGATAGACAATTTAAGACACTTCTATATAATACTAACATTTTTTTGGGCCTCCTCTACCGTTACTTCAATTTTACACTGCAAATTTGATTCACTGGTATTAATATGTTCCAAATGAATTTACACCACTGTACACCAATTCAAGCACTACTTCTGGAACGCCGCCGCCCTAACTACCTAGCAGCGCGTCGAGCCTTCCTTGTCCGGAGCTCCATTGCTTCGGACAACCCCGTTGAAAGGTACTAAATAGCTAGAGAGGGGGTGAATAGCCTTTAATTTTTTTTCAAAGCACCTAAGAAAAAGAATTAGTAACAAAGATGGCGTAGGAAACACTAGCACTAGCTTAACAAAAATTATGCAAGCCTCCTAAACAATTCTAGCAAGATAGACTATGATCTCTACTCTCTAGTCACACCAACAAGGCTAGGTTGCTAAATTACTTCTAGTGAACAAGAGAAATATAACTAAGAAGCTAAGCAACATTAGAACCACTACTACACAAGATAAATATACAACAGCAATGAAATAAAGGGGAATTCGATTTACATACCAACGTTGATAAGTAGAGGAGGATGCCGATCACCAAATAATCAATTCCAACAATAAATGTATCAATCAATCCAATTCACCGGGAGACAATAGATGACACAAATATTTTTCTCCAGAGGTTCACTTGCTTGCGGCAAGCTAGTCCCCATTGTGTTCCCCTACACCACGTGGTTCGGTGGCCAATCGGTATCACACACCGAGCCTCTCAATGGCGCCACAAGAACCTACCAATGGTGAGAAGTTGAATGACACGAGCAATTCACTAGAGTTGGAATTTGGCTCTCTGCCGGGGAACCACAACAACCCCTCACAAATTCACCTTGATTGGGGGCGGACACAATCACCAAATTCGCTCACCAATCAATCCAGTCTCCAACCGTCTAGGTGACGGCAATCACCAAGAGTAATAAGAAAACCACAATTGCAATCACCACCTAGTGCCACAAATACGAATCACAAATGCATATGAACACTAGGGTTTCCCTTCTTCTCTCATGAACAAGCACCAACCATGGAGAGGGAGAGGAGAGGAAGGAGATCTTCTTGGAGCCCTTAAATCGATCTCTAGCACTAGCTCTCTCACTTGAATGGAGCACCAAAACTTGAGAGTGAGAGAATGGAGATTGAGAGCTTTTCCTCTAGGGTTTGCAAGAAGAGAGCAAGAAGGAGAAGAAAGAATGAGCTTCTCTGTCTCTGTTTTCGTTAGAATGGAATGGGGAGGGCAGGGAGCCACAGGCGGCACAGGGCTGCCTTAGCCCCTGGCCGGCCATCCACCAACGGCCCAATGGGTGGGAAGCCAGGCCGTGCCCCCCACCATGTGCAGCACCCACGCTCCACTTCTAACCAACGGGCGGCGGCATGAATCCAACGCAGCAACGGCAAGCCACCAGCAGCAATTCGCCAGGCTCGGGCGGCTAGCGCAGCTAGTTGTGCTCGCTACCGGCGCGGGTTCGATTCTTGGAATCGAACTCCTGTCTCTCACCTTAGGATTTATTCCCGTTTAATCTGCAGCATCTCTTGTATGGAGCCATAAAGGGATTGCGACGTGCCCATCGCCTACGGAGCCATGAAGGGTCCCGGTGATCTCAAGAAGGACGCGATCTCCTGATCTGTGTGTAGTTGTAGGTCATATTTGTACACGTGTGGTGTGTGTGGGGTGTGCGTGTGTAGTGTGGGCGTGTGTTCGTGTATGAACACATACTAGAGATGAGATGCTTCAAAAAAATCACAGCTAAAAAGAACATGGCAACCCAAAGTGGCAAATAAGTAACCCAGCGAAGCAATGCACCGACGGCCCGAACGGACAAGCAAGCGGTCCGGCAAGCAATTTCCGGCAGCAACGGGACGCGATTACGTGGGCCTAGCGCGTGAGCGGCCCAAGCGGCCAGTGCCGAGCCACGCCCGCGCGGCCCAGAGCGCGCACGACGGGCGGCCGCGAGCGCATGCCGCAGCGGCGGCCCACGGAGCGGAGGGCGCGCGCGCGAGGGCGGCTCACGAGCGGCGCGCGGGCGAGTGCGGGCGCGAGGCCCAAAGGCTAGAAGCAAGCCGCGGCAACACAGGGGGGCAGGCCGGCCCAGCTACGCACGCCCACGACGCGAGTAGGCGGCCCGGCGGCCGCGCGACGGGCCGGCCTGGACCGAGCACGAGCAGTCACATCCTTAGCCCAGCAAGCAAGCCCACCAGGCCCGTGGCAGCAGTTCTCCTTCTTTTCCTTTTCATTTTTCTTCCAGATTCAAACAGGGAGCAAACCAACATATACATAGCACTCTTTACTCCCAAACCTTCAGCAAATCTCAATCCAAGTCATATGTTATCTCATCCAAATGATGTCAAACCTCATTAACACTTGAGATAACATTTCTCCAAAACCTTTCAAAGGGAATTCTCATCATCTCATTAAGCCACTCAACCCAAATGCATATGCAAAGTAAAAGTCAATTTAGGTGACACTAGATGAGCGAAACAATTATAGTCTTCCCCTCTTAATAGTACGGTTATCAAATCTAAATCACTCACACCCTCTAGGTGTCTTGAGTGCAAAAAAAAAACAATTTATACCTTTGCCTTCATTTCCACTGGGTTTTGTTTTTCCCTTTTTCTTCTTCTCAAGTTGGAGCCCATGACCATCACAACATGTCCGTCTAGCTTCACACTTGGTGTATGCAACCTATCTCATATTCACTTAGAGGCTTAGAGCAAGAGGTTAGCATGCTATAGGTTTCATCAATTACTCAAAAACAAACATGGAGCTTTCATCCGCTGAAAGTCCCTAGTTTGGTTTTGGCTAATTGATGAAACCATGGACTAACCTTGTTTATCTAAAGTGGTTGATTTAGAGAAAGGTTGTCCACCATGAGCTTATTGAATATGAGACATGACACATGTCATGTGACCAAAAGATGAAGATCGAGACAAGGCTTGGCTCCATGGACCGGTTGTGAAGGTGAAGGGCTAGTTGAGGCTGCGAAGCGAAGGACCATGCGATGGTGAAGCTTGGGCAAGACTAGGTGCCGATGGACCGATGCACGGTGAAGAGAAAGTGAAGTCAAGATCGATGGATCAAGACGGTCACATGTTGATGTGAAGTGTTCATATCATTTGGAGGAACAAAATGGACTCAAGGCAAAGGTATAACCGATAGGGCCATTTTGTTTTGCACTCAAGACACCATAGAGGGTGTGAGTGGTTTAGAATCGATAGCCGCACTATTAAGAGGGGAAGTCTTATCGGCTATTCGACGCACGGGTGCCACTAGGTGAATTCATGAAGTGCATTGCATGTAGGGCCTAGTGAGCTAATTGAAAAATCCTTTGAAAATGATTGTGAAAAGCTAACACACAAGCACATGGAGATGTACACTTGGTGGTGTTGGCACATTTGCAAAGGAGTTGAGAAAAAGGGGAGAACTTGGAGAAGGTTCTGTGAACTCTTGTGTTGGAAATGAGAGTTGATGGTTCTTGGATTGGAAAACTGCTTTGATCCGTAATGGTTGGGATCATGAGAATATGTTGGTTGCATAGTCCTCGAACAAGATTTCCAATGTGTCCAAGATCATTGAAAACGGAGTTCGGAGCTAAAAGTTATGACCGTTCTAGCGAGGAGCTTGTCTTCTGATTCGACTGCGGACCGTCCGGGCCTAGAGGGCGGACTGTCCGCGGTTGATCAGTTGGGTGTATCCCTGGATCTGTTCGGTGGTCCGGTGTTTGTATGGCGGACTGTCCGGGCCTAGAGGGCGGACTGTCCGCGGTTTGCGGCACTTTTAGGCCGAGAAAGTGGCTACTTTCGACAGATTTTATTGGATAACGCGGACCGTCCGAGGTTGAGGCCCGACTGTCCGAGGTACATTTTTCTCGGAGCGTTTTTGAATCTAACGGCTAGATTCTTGAGCCGCGGACTGTCCATGTTTTGGACCGTGGATCGTCCCGCGAATGTCGCAGAAACGAGTAACGGCTAGTTTCGTGGATGGGGGTTATAAATACTTGTTGGCCGGCCCTTGGGGAGGTCTCTTGGCATTTCTAACACCCTTGTGCATCCTTTGAGCTGAAGTTTCTCCTCTCCGCTCCTCTCATGCTTGGTTGCTAATCTTGGTGAGAGTGGGTGATCCCAAAGTGCATTTGCATTGCTTGAGGGCATCTAGTGGCACTTGTGGGTGGTTTAGCCGGTGGATTTCTTGTTACTCTTGGAGAGTACCGCTCCTAGCCGGCTTGGAGATTGTTGGAGGCGTTGGCAAGAGAAGGTGTATGTTCTTGGCCACCTCCGGTTGATTTGTGAGAGGTTGAGCTCACCTCGTGGGGATCACGAAGAGCATCCTAGTGGAATCCGCGTGTCGTTGAGTACCTCGCTTGAGAGTGGTGTCTTGCGGTGCCTTGCGGGGCGAGCCTTGAGGGGCTAGTGATTTGAGGGTCACACCGAAGAACCATCTAGGTGTTGGTCGACACAACCGGTGACGTAGCTTGGCGGTGCCCAAGTGAACACCGGGTGAACAAAAATAATTGTGTTCATCTTTGTCTCCCGGTGATTGGTTGTCATCGATTGTGTGTTGCCGATTGTGATTGATTACTCATTCTCTTGGTGATTGGCAACCTCGACTCGACGCGTCGGTATAACAAGTCCCCTCCTCTCTTGTATTACTTTGTTTACATTCTTGTAAAGTAGAATTGCTTGTGTTGTTGGCCGTGTACCACTTCTTGTGTAGACTAAAATCGCGTGGGTTAGAATTACTTGTGTGGTCGGCCGGGAACCACTCTTTGTGTAGATTAAATCCCGTGGCTTAGTTTGATCACTAGTGATAGCTATTGTGTGTACTAGTGATCACATAGTAGAATTGCTTGGATAGGAGGCTTGCAACACCTTGTAGATTAAGCATAACTTGCTTTCCGCCGTTTGTGTTTCTAACGGAGTTTTGCTTAGTGAGTTTGTAGAAATTTTTATAGCCTATTCAACCCCCCTCTAGCCATCTAGGACCTTACACCCGCGCTCGCCATGCCCGGCGGCCCCACACTTGTCGCGCTGCCCAATGCTACCTCGCCATTGGCCCTCTCCTCCCCGGCCTCTCCCTAGGTCGTGTGACTTTGTCTCATAATTATTCTCCAATAATTATTTTCTTTTAATTTTTTTTCTTCGATATCCCCATGGACCATGGCAAGAGTTTTCTGGGGGAGATTTTTTTTTTTACCATTATAACGAAGTACCACTCCTTAGATATCACCTCAACGGCTGCAAAATACATGTTTAGCCTTGTTATGTGAAAATGCATATAGATTTGCCACTTTTTCTCACGTGGCACGCCATCGCTGCAGTCCACGTGGGACGCTGAGTCAGCATCATGGTCAAAAGGACCGAGCCTTTTTTAAAAAATTATCAAAATGACCCGTGCCTGGCCTGGCTTCGGACTTCGGTGTGTAAGCTATCCGGGCCGCTGTCAGTCGCTCGCCCGGCCCATTTCCCCCTGCCCTTCCCGTTCTTCTTCCAGCTCTCGCCGCCGTCCTGCGCCGCCGCATTCCTCTCCGTCCCGGTGCGTCCCCAGCGCCGACCATGTCGCATTGAAGGTACGTCTGGACCGACATTCTCATTACCCGTTCTCTGTGTATGGTTCTGTACTGGTTTGATTCCAGGCTAGGGTTAGGGTTCTTGAGATTGATTTTGGCCCTCTTTTTCGCAGACAGTTCATGTAGCTGGCACGCTGTCGATTGCAGCGGAAAGGGTCGATTTTGCCGCAGGCATTCAGTGTTCCCGGAACCCTGTCCGCACCGGCACATGAGTCCGTGCAGCATGCTCCGCCGCCTGACGCGCGGCGGCGGCGGCGGCGGCGGCGACGACGACGGCAATGGCAAGATGTTGCCGGACTGGGCGTCGCTGAACTCGGATCTGGTTCAGCTCATCGGGTGGCGGGTACTCGTCGGCGACTTGCAGGACTACGTCCGGTTCCGCGCCGTCTGCGCGCACTGGAGCGCGAGCACCGCGCGCCCCCGCGGCCGCGGCGTCCTGGACCCGCGGTTCCACCCGCGGCGGTGGATGATGCTGCCGGAGGGCCACGGCCTGTACCCGGGCCACCCCGACCTCGCCGGCTTCGTCCGCTTCTTCAACCTCGACACTGGGGCCTTCGCCCGCGCCCACCTCCCGCTGCTGGCGGACCACGTCATCCTCGACTCGGTCGACGGCCTCCTCCTGCTCCACCGCAACGACGACACCACCATCCGCCTCCTCCACCCCTTCACCGGCGACGTCGCCGAGTTCCGCCGATGGCGTCGCTCCTGACACAGAACGAGCAAATCAAGCGCCGCCAGCTCATGAGAGTTTGCGCCTCCGTTACCATCAGCTCCTCCGGGGCCATCACCCTCATGCTGGCCCTTAATTGCCTGCAACGCGTAGCCTATGCCACCGACGGTGACCAACGCTGGATTCTCTGCCTGGAAGCTCAGACCTTTTGTCCCCATATCTTTCCAAGGCAAACTCTACGCATATCAGCTGCGATCCTCTGACATTGATAAGGTATGCATCTACCAATTTGACCCGCCATGCCCAAACGCCGACGGTGACAGACAGCCCCATCTGCCATTGCCAGTGAAGATTGCTGAATGTGAATGCCCAATCCAATGCTTCCTCCACTTTGTAGAATGGTGTTCAGAGCTCCTGCTAGTTTGTTACAATGATATTTCCAGTTCGAAGCTGCTGGTCTACAGACTTGCTGACCTTGTCAGTGGAAAGATTGAGCCAATAACAGACATCGGAGACCACACCTTGTTCATCGGCGATCGTTCTCTATGTGTATCACTCTCACCTAACAAGGGGGGTAGTACTGGGAGCTTTCCTTCCATGTCGCCGAACTCTATCATATGCATGCATACTTCCTTCCATTCTTTTTCTGAAATGTTTGCTCGTTTTGAGCAATATGATCTAAGTACGGGCATCTGGACTCCAGCCAGCGATGGAGACGTTTTCAAAAGACCACCACCGAGCCCACATACACTAATCCATCATATCTTTACTTGCTGCAAATACTATTATTGGTAAGTCTATCCCTAGACTCTGTCTTCTTTTTTTAGCTTCTGCAGATTATTTTGGCAGGTTGACAAGTGTGAATCCTTGTCTCTACCTGCAGGACTAGAGGGTTGATGTTTTGCTGTGGAAGTGAAACACAGGCAACATAGTTGGCGAAGTGAGGCGAGATCAACGGTATGCGGAAAGTTTCTGTCCCTGTCAATTCCCCCCCTCATATTCAGTTGTCTTTTGCTTGTTATTATTTACACTATATTCAGGCAGAACACAGTTTGTTTGGTTCTAAAGTCAGTTAACAATAGTAGTAGCTAATGTCATTAGACATTGTTTGGTTTGGATGAACTTGTAACAAATTTTGTGATGTTTTGATGCGATATAACATAGCGGTAATATTGGCTAAGTTGTCAAAGCAGCGTATTCGAAGCTTTGGCTCTTCTATTGTATATTTCAACATTAGTAAGAATGTAAGATTGGTTTATGTTTCATGTTTATGCTGGTATTCGCAGTTCAGTTCCAACCTGGCATTATGTGTATAGTTTATTTTTATTGAGGGGTTTAGAGACATACTTCTGTATTTAGTTTTGTTATTTGCCACAAGTATAACTATTGTGCACTTTAAACACAAAAACTATAAAGGTAAAGTCGACTATACGATTTTGTCAGTTGTAGAATATCTTTTTTTACTAATGATATAGTTAACTATTTGTGGAAATTTTGGATAATTGAGCTGTTCACATCAAAATGCATTCATTTTGTTTTAACATATGTGCGTTCCTTTCGTTTTTGAACATCTATTTTTTTTTTTTGTATATTTGCTGTTTCTAACATTCATTTCGTACCCTGGTTCTAGGCTTGATGGTCTCTTGTTGCTGCTAATTTTCTGAGGCCTGTGCTTCAGAATGTCTAGCTAGAGGAGGAGCAAATAAATCGTGCATTTTCTGTTGAGGTCCTTGGCTCAATGGTTATTGCAACCTCTGTCGCTCCATCTTTGTTCCGAGTGATGTTAGTGTTTTCATTTGAGTTGCCAGCAGCACAAGTGAAAGTTGTTTTGTATCTTGACATTTGAATGACTGTATAAACTTATCAAATTTGCATGTTGCTGGCTAGATTATGCAAGAGTATGCATTGGCTAATATCTTGCTATCTATATTATGAACTGGCAGAAACCCAATTGGGCTAGATCCATGTGGATGTGCATCACTGCATTCACTGGTTAGCTCCCTCCCATGTGCTGCATGACTGCATCCCTTCCCTCCCCTGATTTCACCTCCGTTGCAGTCCCAGTTGCTCCCTCATCAATCGCAATCCATGCTAACGGCGGAAAATGAAAGAAAGGCCGTGCGTGTTTGACCTCGTGAATTTGAGTTATGACTTCTGTGGCCTGCCACTGCCACGGCTGGAACTGGTGGAGGTCAGAGACGATCATATGCTGAAAAGCTCAGATCGTCACTGACAGAGGATGAGGATGCCATAAACTAATCTTCTGGGAAATGGGCAAGATTCACGAGTTCACACACGCATCTTGGAGACAAACGATTTAACTGTATACGTGATAGAACGTCAACTTTCGATCACCGATCAGTTGCACTCCTGCTGTTAACTGTTCAGTATTTTCAGTAGCCAATCAGCTGCTGCAATTTACTGATCAGAATTTTCAGTAGTCCATCAGTAGCATGCTGTTAACCGTTAACCGATTCAATTTTTTGAACCCCATCATCCTGCCGCTCAGATTCGTGTAAGTGTGCAACAAACATAACACTGTTAAATTCCACTCAATAGCTCTAGGTATTGGAAGTATGATCGGCAAGTATGAAATACTTTCTGCATATATGCATCCAATCAGGAGTATCAACGAGTAATCATAGAAGCATATGTTGCAAACACTCAGCAGCTCAATCCTAACACAAATGCCTACCATATGTCCAAAAGAATGAATCCAGAAAGAAAGAAAGAAAAAACACATATATAAATTAAACACAGGGTAGCTAAGCTGAACCCCGTGCTTCGACATGGTCAGGAAACTCGTGGATTCTCACCACAAGAGCATCAGGACAACTGAGAAAGCAAGCGCCAAGTAATGGGCGATGCCAGCACCAACTTGGTGCGACGAACTCTTGTCTGCCGCCTTTGCCTTTGCGCTTGCTGATTTCCCCGACGTTGGGCTGGGAGCGTCAGAGGCCTTGGCGTCTGGGGCGGGAGCAGGGGCAGGCGCCAATGGGGGGTCGCTCTTGAAGATTTGCATCGGCAGGAGGACCTTGTTGACCTCATACACCGCGACCGGGCGGGTTGAGTACACGCTGCTGCTGATCTTGGGGTTGGACCACATCGACTTCACTTGTATGGTGCCCATGTTGTAGGTGAGGTTCAGCGTGTACTGCGAGCCGGCAATGGTGGTCACCGGGTTGAGAGCGCTCAGCTTGTCGAACTCAGCCAGGGAGTAGTACTTGGGGAACGCGTGGTACAGGAGCAGGGACTTGAGCTGGTCCTGGGTGAGGTTGGCGAATGTGGTCTTCTTGAGTGCAGCGAACGCAGAGTCCTTGGGCACAAAGATGGTGATGCCATTCTTCGTGTCGTTCGCCTGCTTCTGGAAGGTCTCGATGACATCAGTCTTCTGCAGGTAGTCCAAGAAGGTGTGGAACGGGCCGGCCACACTGAGCAGATCAGCGAGGTCCACATGGTGCGGCGCAGGCGCGGGTGCTGGCGACGGTGGAAGGGTTATGGCTGATGGAGCAGGAGGGCTCTTGGTCTTTTGAGCAACCACCGGTGAGGAGAGCGCTATGGCTAGCACGGCCACAGTAAAAATGCAGGTTTTCAACTCCATTGTAGAATCTGGTTGCCTTCACTTGAATGAATCAATTCCCTGAGGTCACACAAAAACAATTATAAACATAAGCAAAAATGTTGGGGTACAGGATAGGCAACATGTTGGGGGACAGAGATAGGCAACAAGTACTGAATTCATACAATTGCTATTTGCTAGAAGTTGCTAGTCAGCTATAGAGATCTAAATTGTGGTTTGGTTCCTACTCTGAATTGGCAGGGTGGTAACTTCTTTTTCTTCAGATTCACAGAATTACTATTTGCTAGTTTTTTTAACCGACCTTGGTAGTAGTTTTCATGCATAGGAGGAATATTTAGTTTTCATTTTGATTTGAGTATGGATTTCACAATAACCTCAGCCACCAGAGCCTTAAGTTCCAGCTCTAAAAACCAACAGAAGGTAAAGAACAAAGCTGCTCCCATCTGAAACCGCAGCACTGGTGTTCAGATCCTTGTGGTACAGATTTGATTTGAAATCAGGATTGAGCACAGCTAACTGGTACTTACACCTTTCCCTATCACCAGGAAAGACAAAAATACAGGTGCCAAGAAAAGAAACACCCAATCACCCATGAATGACCCGATCTGGCCGAATTGACCGGCATTATAGAATTGTCAGTCAGATTCCACCTACCAAATCACATGAGGCGACATAAAAAAAAAAGAACTAACACATGAACGGAATAGCACCGACACCTCTCCTGCAGATCTCAGCGGCACTGGAGAGCCGCAATCTGAAGGAGCAAGTAACCAGCCACGAAACCGAACAAAGTTTGTACTGCTAGACTAGACATTTGCGTCAGCTTGAAGGAACGGAGCACGGAGCACCAGGAAGATCTGCTCTTCCTCGGGTCAGGAACCGAGGAGAGCCAGATCCAAATGCAGCTGCACTAGGCCCCTAGCACAGCGCAGTGAACCCCTAAGCGCTTCTGATCTACTAGCAGAAGTAGAAACTCCGAAATTGCAGCGCATGCAGATGGAGGCCAAGAAAGGCACCAGCTTTGAGCATTGCGCCATGGATGGAGTGGAATTCGACTACAGCGCGAGAGAGGGGCAGGAGAACGGGGACGAGAGCAGGAGACTGACCTGAGCGGGAGCAGGGGAGTGACGAGGCCAGCCAGAAGCCGAGCAGGACGGCGGAGGAATGGAGGTGGGGATGGTGAGGAGTGTGCTGTATAAAAAGGTGGTGCGTGTGGGGATGGATGGAGTAAAAGATAGGGAAAATTTGCTGGGACATGCAAAATGACCTGCCTATCTTCTTGGACATGTCAAATGGAGCGGTTTGCCAATGGACACTCTGCTTCTTCAAATTTGCTTTGGTGGACCTTTGGACCGAATAAAATATTCATTTACGGTTATGAGGAGAGAGAAGAGCGGTCAAATGTACGGTATGCCCTTGCCTCCTTCTTCCATGTCACTTTTCTTCTCCCCTGCTCCCGGGGCGCCGCGAGCCCGACCACAAAGACGCCGCGCCCACACCATGGCTGGCTCCCGGCGAGGCCGTAGGAGCCACCCGCACTTGCCTAGGCTGCGATGCTGGTCGTGACCTTTGTCCGCTCCGGCAAGGCCACCACGTCGTAGCGGGCAAGGGCGCGCGGCAAAGGAATTTGACGGGGAGCGCGCGGATGGGCGACGGTGGTGCGCGGGCGGAGCTCTCGGCTGACGGTGGCGCGCGCGACGGAGCTCTGCCGGCGGCGGGGCCACGCACACGGAGGTCGCGGTGCGGCGGCGGGGCGCGCGGCGGAGCTCCCCCCGGCAGGCGCGGCTCGCGCGGGCGAGCTCCGGCCGGCGGCGGGGCGCACGCACGTGGAGGTCGCGGCGGCGGCCGGCACGAGGAAAGGGCGGGGTGGCGGCCATGGCCGGCCTCCGTCCATACTCCTGCGCTGAGAAAGGAGATGGGGAAGAAGAAAGACCAGGGGCAAAATGGACATTTCGCGGCCATTCTCTCTCCTCCTAGGCAAGAAAAGAATATTTTATTCGGCGCGGTGTCTAGCAGCAAATTTGACAACGACGTCAGTGTCCCTCAGCAAACTGCTTCATTTTACATGTTTGGTTGCATATGGAGGCCACTCTCAATGTCCTATAGCCAATTGCCCCTAAAAGATTTTTTCTCGAAAACGCAGGAGAGCTGCGTTTCATTATATTAAGAAGAAAATATGGGACAAGAACCCCAACAAACACACACACACACTACACACACCACATACAAATTTCAGATTACATTCTCGCCTGCTAAAAATATAAAGGCTACCACAGAAACTAACAATCAGGCCACTCTAAGACAATAGTGTCGGAATAGTCAAGGAAGAGAGGCTTCGCGCGCCTGCTATCTCCCAAAGACGTCGTTCCTCACTTGCTAACATTAAGAGCCCTTGCAATGCTAGGAGCAGCTCCGTCAAATACACAAGAGTTGCGGTGAGTCCAAAGGACCCAAGCACCTAGAACAATCAAAGAGTTGAGACCTTTCTTTTGTTGTTCCGGAGCAGATGCCACAATCTGTCCCACCAATCATCGAACACCATATCGGCTGCCCGAGGAGCAAATTGCTGCAACCCAACTTGGCATAACAAGGAATACCGGTATTGCCTTGCAAAGGAACATGAAACTAGAAGATGGTTAATTGTCTCTTGCTCCTGATCACATAAAGGACAATGTTAGGACAAGGCGGACCTCGCCGGGCAAGACGATCGGCCGTCCAACATCTATCATGTTCAACTAACCATAGGAAGAACTTGCATTTTCCGGGGGCCCAAGTCTTCCAAATCCGTTCCCATGGTCTAAATGGAATTGATCCTTGAAAGAGATGTTCATAAGCGATTTTTTGAGTACTTGTCCCGAGGGCGATAGGCGCCATATATGAACGTCCTCTATTTCAGGCTGTAAGGAGAAGTCCATGAGAAGATCCCAAAGGTTAAAATACTCAACAAGTTCTCCAATGGATGAGGCTCTTCTCACATCCAAAATCCAGAGGTGTTCGAGAGGGCTTCTGCTACGGTGCGTTTCTTGATAGTTCTCTTAGCCACCAAGGCATGCAAACGAGGGGCAATGTCTATAATGCGTTGTCCATGCAACCACCTATCTTCCCAAAAGAGAGTGCGAGTACCATCCCCCACTTCAGTGATTATGGCCATTGCAAAGAAGGCTCTAGCTTGCTCTGGCACCTGAATCGGAAACATGCTCCATGGTCGATGGGGCTCAGTTTTGTGCAGCCATAACCAACGCATTCGAAGTGCCCATCCCATGTTCTTCAAATCTGAAATGCCCAGTCCTCCAAGCTCTCGAGGGCGCATCACCTTTCCCCAAGCTACAAGGCGGTGTCCTCCTCTTGCCTCTTTCCTTCCTCTCCACAAAAAACCTCTTCTAATTTTGTCTATTGCCTTTATAGCCCACCGCGGTAGGTCTATTGCCATTATCAAATAAATGAGCATGGGCATCATCACATATTGCACTTGTATTGCTCGCCTGCCGACTCGGAAGATCGGCTTTCCATCCAGGCGGCGGTCGGCGATTCGATCAATGATAGGCTGGGTCTGAGCCTTTGTTAACTTCTTTAAAGAGAGAGGCAAACCAAGATATCGACAGGGGAACTCTGAAACTTCACAAGGAAGGGCATGCTGAATTACCTGAATCTCCTCTTGCCCACATTGAATAGGATAAGCACTACTCTTCTGAACATTTGTTTTTAAGCCAGATGCTTCCCCAAATAGGTCAAGTAAACCCATAATTGTTTCGATGTCATTTGTCTCAGGTCGAAGAAATAAGACCACATCATCAGCATATAATGATATTCTGTGTTGGATAGCTCTAGAGGAGAGTGGCTGCAACAAACCATCCCTTTCTGCCAATGACACCATTTGGCCAAGCACATCCATTACTAAAATGAAGAGCATTGGAGAGAGTGGATCTCCTTGTCGTAATCCTCGCCGGTGTAAGATAACCTCACCGGGAATTCCATTTAGTAGAACACGAGTTGAAGAGGAGCCTAGCAGTCCACTAATGATATCACGCCAAATTTGCCCAAAACCCAGTTGTTGCATTACCTCAAGAAGGAAGGGCCACGACACTGAGTCAAATGCCTTTGAAATATCCAGCTTCAGGAGGAAACGAGGGAGCTTATGTTGATGAAAGAACCTTGCTGATTGTTGCACAAGCATAAAATTGTCTTGGATAAACCTCCCTTTTATAAAAGCACTCTGGTTAGGGAAACCATCTGCTGCAAGTGACCAGCCAATCTATTGGCCAATAGCTTAGTGACAAGTTTGGCGAAGCTATGAACAAGGCTTATAGGTCTAAAGTCCTTCGCACAATTTGCTTCCTCTGTTTTGGGCAATAGAGTGATGAAAGCTGAATTTAGGGTCTCAAAATTTCTAAACTTCCTACTCCAGACTGCTGAAAACGCCTCCATGACTTCTTTTTTGATGGTTGGCCAACACACACTATAAAAACGCCCAGTGAAACCATCTGGGCCAGGTGCTTTATCAGGTGGCAGCAGCTTGATTGTATTCCACACTTCTTCTTCTGAGAAGGGAGCATCAAGTTCAGAAAGATCATGAGAGGGAAAACCAAGAGCAGCAAGGTTAATCGTGTTCTCTCTTGCTGTATTGTGTCCCAATAAGTTGGAATAAAAATCATCTATTATTTCAGCTTTCTTGTCATGGTCTGTGTAAACCTGTCCGTTCAGCATTAGTTGTGCCACAAAATTCTTTTTCTTGCGATAGCGGGCTTGGGCATGAAAAAGAGCAGTGTTGGCATCACCATCACTGAGCCAACTAATTGCCCCTAAAAGATAACGAGACCATATGGGTAGGGTGGCAGCTGGTGGAGGAAGAAGAGGCTGGAGGTGGGGTCCATGTGACGTGCCACCTCTCTCCTCATCCTCCCATGGTCTCCGCCTCTCTCCTCGAGCCGAAGGTCTCTGCCTCTCTCCCTCTCTCTCTCCTCTCTCTCTCTCTCTCTCCTCAAGCTGAAGAGGAGGGCAGGTGCACTGCGCTGCACACTGCAGGGACAGGTAGGGCTGGAGCTAGCTGCCATTTCTGTCCTAGTACGTATCACGAGTGACTCTGCTGTAAATCCATTTTGCTCATCATCAGAGGCGCGATTAGCGTTCATAGCTAGATTGCACCGGGACGGTTTGTGGTTCCTTGATGATGCCTTGCTAGCTTTGCAGTGCTTGCAAGTTAGCAAGTCCCTGCCTTTTTAAAACCGAGCTGTTGTGCCTTTTATTTTCATAGAGTTTGAAAGTACTAGAGAGAATTCTTTTGAGGAATTTCAGAATGTGATCGCCTCTGTTTTAGTGCCAATAACAAAAGTGTAAAAGAGCTGGAATGTGGTGGTACAAGAAAAGGAGCCAAAGCAGAGGTTGGTTCATGTGATGATGTACTGACAAGAGCATTGTTGTGTTGTGCCCTTTCGGCCTTTTCTTCTGCGAACATGATTTCCTTTCATCCAGCTCTCTCCGTGACCGTGTCATTGCGCTCAACGCCACCAGCCAACTCATTTTCAATGCTGGGTTATTATCGGGAGGTTTCCCGTGGGATGGACACAATCAGACAATGTGACAAACATATTAGTTACTCCGTAGAGATCTGCAGGGTTTTCACTGCTCGGACTACTACGTACTAATATTATATCTATTGTTTTGAAACTTTGTGCCATCGAACAGAAGCTTCATTGGCCTGACAGTTCTTCAGAATTTTGTTACCACAGTACCTTACATGTGGAAGTCTGAACTGAAGGGAAGCTTCGGTTTCCTGCACCTGCAGGCATGGCACATGTTTGGTGGCCACAAGTAAGCACCAGATTTTGGTAAGCACCAGATTTTGGAGTGGTGTGGTGTGGTGTCACCGGGCAAATCATAGGAGCGATAAAATGCAGAATGTCCTGATAATATTCACATGTTTCTTGTTCTTGTTTCCCTTTCTTTAACCCACGTGGCCAGTGCATGTCGGTGTCGTCTGAAACTCTGAAATCTGAACACGACGATGTCTATTTTTTCTGAAACTTGTGCTTCGAATAATGCCACTAAACCGACTGGAAGGCGTGCCCGATGTGATTACGTACGTGAGGTCGCGGCCAAACGCGATGCGTCGACGGCGACGGCGACGGGGACGGGGACGGGGACGCCTGCGGTGTCGCCGTTGTCGGTGCGACGACGAGACGGTGGTGCGGCTCGTATCCGGGCGGGGCGAGCGGCCACTATCGTTAGCTTAATGGGACACCGTCTCAGAATAATTAGTGGCTGTCCTGTGGTGGGTAGTCCTTAAACAAAGGCCCCCACTAATCATGAGAGGGGGAGCTGTCAGCCTCAAGTGGGCTCAGTCCCTACTCGTGTTGCTTTACATCCATGATCAATCATTCCAAACGCAGAAGTTTCAGTGGAGCAGCTAGAAACTTGAAGAGCTCGACGAGCACTATTACTGCAAATCAGACACGGGAACGAACACTGCAAGTGCAGTGTTTTGAGTAGTAAATCACTAAATCCATCCCAGGTCTTGAACTCTGAATATCTGTCCTCTTTTGTTGCGGCATGCTAATTACTGAACCTGCCCTGGAGCCGCAAATCTGTGGGTTCAGCTTCAGCTTCAGGCTGCCAGACAGACAGCTCGTTCTCTGTGCTTGCCCATCGTCCAGTTGAGTTGTCAACGATTCTTGCCACATGCGGTGGCCCAGAGACAGGAACACATCACAGGAATGCTTCATTACTGCTTCGAGTGGTTCGCTTCAGTCTGAAGAAAACAAACAAAGTGGAGTAGTACTGTAAAGTGGAGCGACAAGTGCGCGCGTTTACTATTCGGTTGCCATTAATCACACACGGCAGGCACCAATCACCCCAAGCTCTCTGAAAGCTTGAACAGAATATATGGATGGGGCTTCTCTAGTTGCTGGTCTTGGGCTACTATGGACCACTCCAAGAGCAGAGCAGAGACCTAGGTTTTCGGGCCACGGGTCGTGGCTCTCTGCTCTCGTGCTGTTGAGTTGACCAACCAAGGTTTTAGAAGGAGAAGGATAAAGAAAAATGAGAGCACGGTTTAACAACTAGAGACCACTTGCTCCGCATGCTGCAGCGCCCGCTGGAAACCGCACATTCTTTCCCTGTCGCATGCAATGCATCCCTTTGCATTTGGGTGTTTTGCCTGCTCTGTGTGTCGGTGCCAAGAGAAACATCACCTCTTCTAGACTCGTACCAAAACCACGTTACCATCATCGAGGAGGATCGGAGACGTCGATCGCGTCGATTACGTCACGGGCAATCATCGGGACGGTCCGGGATGCGGATGCCAGCGGCGGCGGCGACCCGAGAACCACCGCCGAATCATATTTTCGACCAAATTGGATCGGACGGAGCCTGAAATGAAAGAAATCGATCGATCAAGCGGCCGCCTTCCTGAAGGCGTCGTCGACTTTCCGTTCGTCTGCGGTGACTGGCGGGGCTCGGGAACAAAAGTTTCGGCGGGCTACCTCAACGTAGTTGGCGTCCGCGTGCGTCATTTCCTTCGTGAAGGCTCCATTGAGGCCGTCACGAGCTTCTGCATCACCATCCGCCCCGGAACTTCGTTTTCTAAGGCGTCATCGACACGTTCTGGGCACTAGGGTAGTGCCTTGTTGCATGTATTGTTTGGGTTGGCGGTGAGGCTCTTTGTTTTTTTTTGAAAGGGTAGGCCCTTTGTTTCTTGCTTGTTTCGTTTTCGTTGTTGTGTGTGTCCTGCTGTGCGTGGCTACTTTCTCTGTGGTCATATCGCGTTGTACTCGTCGGTCTCGGCCTTTTTTCTTTTTAATATAAAAGACACATAAAATCATGTTCGAGACAAAAATCAAGCGGCCGCTGCGACGGCGCGGAGGCCATAGGCCAAGGCTGGAAACTGCGTGCGTCTTTTTTTCTGCTTGCGTGCGCTGCTTCGGCCGCGCGCCGGCGGTTGTGTGTCTCCAGCACGGGACCAGCACCCTTTGGGCTTGGGTTGGGCCTTCTTGGGCTGCATGCATCAGCAACCAGCGACACATTCTTCCTTCTGCTCCATATAGACTATGACGGATCGAAGGCCTCGTGGGCCTTCTTGCCTGCTCTTTGTATGTGTCGTTCGCATTTGACTCGTGCATATAGTTGTCCATTCAGCCCGTGGCCCGTTGGCATGGCACGATGCTCTATTTTAGCTCCCTACAAGCACGGCACGGCCTGGTGTTTTGTAGGCCTAGGCTATGTGTGTATCGTATGTACAACCAAATCTTAAAAAAGATTTTTTTTTTTAAACCATCCTTTATTTACCCTATTTTTATAAAATAAAAATTTAATAAATACTATGAGGTAATAGATGATCGTGACTGTTGGATCGGAATAAATGAATGGTCCACAAGTTATTTCGGAATCTGCAAAGAAAGCCTTCTCTTATTAGTTTTTTACAAGTAAATACTGTGGGGAAGTTCCCCCACGGTGACTGATTTTTTTTTAGAAAATAGGCTCACTTCCCTCCTTCTCTTATTAGTTAGTGGAGTACTCCTACGTTTCAAAATAAGTGTTATTTTGGATTTTCGTGTCACAAGTTTGACTTGATTTGTAGAAAAAACATGCAATATTTATATTTTAAAATAAATTTGTTAAAAAACTAGACGTAAAAATCTTTCCGATGATACTAATTAGTTAACATAAATATTTATATATTTAATATATAATTGTCGGCATTTGTTTCTCGAGGCGAGAACGACACTTATTTTGGAACGGAGGGAGTATATGCAAGATCTTATAGGATTAGTAAGGATCGACTGCCTGTAATCTCTCCCGTAGGGATTATGATTCTCTCCCTCTAGGATTGGTTTGGAAACAAGCCACATGTATATACTATGTTACTTCTAACAAGACTTAATGTAGATCACCCAATATTCATAAAATACATTGGCGTTTTCATATACTCTTTCAATTCCAAATTATAATATGTTTTTGGCATTTTCTAGATACATAGTTTTTGGTACAAATTGCATCAAGTAACCAGCAAATGGCATTTCAATTTATCTGCCCTGAGATCACTTCAGTAGGTACTGAAGACGCTCTGCTACATCTGTCATCTCAGGCCTTTGATCACTATCAGTACTAAGACACTGAACAATAATTTCTGCCAAACTATGAAAAAACCCAGTGTTTCCAATCGCAGCTATTTCTGGGTCAACAAGCTCAATCACTCTCTTCTTCCTTGTGTAAGTATCAAGTGAATTCCCCAGTATGCTGTTGTTATCAGGATCTAGGACCTTCTTTCTAGTAAAGAGCTCTAAGAGCACAACTCCAAAACTGTAGACATCACTTTTACTCGTGTATATGCCTGTCAGCATATATTCTGGATCAATGTAGCCCCAGTTACCAATGATAGTGCTTGTGTGATTTTCATCAACAGTAATCATCCTAGATGTACCGAAGTCGGAGATCTTTGGTACAAAGTCCCCATCTAAAAGTATATTAGCTGGTTTAACATCGCCATGAAGAATTGGTCTAGTGATTTCTGAATGCATGTAAGCTAGACCCTTTGCCGATTGTGCAGCAATTTGTAGACGTAGATCCAAGTTGAGAGGCACCCTGTTACTGTCATGGAGAATTCTGTCGAGGCTACCATTGGGTACATACTCATAAACCAAAATTGGAACATCAACTTCTAGGCAACACCCTATGAGCTTAACAATGTTCTTGTGCAAGACTCGAGATTGAATAACAACTTCGTTTGCAAATTGGCCTGCTAATTTAACATCAATCTTGGGCTTCTTGACAGCTACTGGCTGAGTTTCATCTCTAAGATATCCCTTGTAAACCTCACCGAAGCCACCTTGTCCAATACGATCACTACTTTTAAGTGTTTGCTCCACCTCCTCCTTCTTGAAGAGCTTAATCTTGTTAACTTCTTCTATTATAGGACCCCCATTCTTTCTAAAATAATCCTTCATCTTTCTTTTCTCTTTGGCAAGAAGACTGGCAAACACTGCAACTGCTATGATAAGAAGTCCACCTATTGCACCTACATAAACAACAAAGAAACCAAGCCTGTAAAAACCAATAACATCTTCTAACCAATCGTAAGTTGTACAGTGCATGTACTGTTATTATCCGAATTTCTAAATAAAGCATTATGTGGGCAGGTCTTTCGATGATGTCATTATCCTAAAATACCATGCTATCTTTTAGAACAATGGTGTAAAAAGCATTCAATATTTATATATATATACACATATCATTGAAATTCCCTAAAAAAAAAATTTATATACACATAAAGAGTGGACCAGGAGATGAAATATGGATTGTATGTACCGTACCGATGGTGGTTTTTGCTGCAAGCGGAAAATTGGGGTTGCAAGGATCATTAAACGGATCAGCACTGTGGGAACCACTGGGGCATTTGCATTCGTAGAAACCCGGTGTATTCCGGCAAACACCTCTGCATGGATACTCTTGATGACTTTCACACTCATTGATATCTGCATTGTTTACCAACTTCGTTTATCAGAACAACAGAAAACTATCCATATGGAAAGCCAACTTGAATTGCAACATACGTCTTCATGTTTTTTTTTGTGAAAATATGTCTTCATGTATATAATAAGGTTGTACCAATAAAATGGTATGGAAAATGTGAACAAAATAAGAAACAATTTATTCAGGACAAATTAAAGTTGCAACTTGATTTTGGGAATTCGAAAATAATACACGAAGCATAACTTACCGGTGCAACCGTTTGCAATATAGGGGTTGCCTTGGTAGCCCATGCTGCAGTTGCAGACATACCCAAACCCATTGGAGGAGTCACGACACTGACTGTTGGCGCTCACACAAGCATAGCTCTCTGCTCTCTTTGCCTCGTCACACGTCATGTTGTCACGGATGGCCCAATCCAGCCACACAGGCATCATGGTGTTGGTTTCCATCTTCAGGTCAGCAGTGTGGAACGTGTAGTAGTCCCTGTCCACCAGGAAGGCGTAGTCGCAGGGGCTGAAGCCCAGCCTTGTTTTGTGGGGGTACACATAGAAGGTCATTCTGTTGTCGTTGAGGCCCGGTGGGATGTCGAGACGACAACAGCCGACTCCAGCACAGGCGCCATTCATCGCGCTTTTTGAGTTGTTGCAGTAAGACATGCAGCCAGTGTAGTATCCATAGTCGTAGTCATTGCCCTCACTCCGCTGGCTCTGGGTGAAACCCAGGGTGTTGCAGCCTATGACAACAAGCTGGTTGCTGGCGTTGGAGATACGGTACACCTCTTCACGGTTGAACTGCACATCGCCGTCGCTCCAGGCATACACCGAGTCCGAAGAGTTGTAGCACTGCCATGCGACAGGCAGCATCACACGGGCCTCTGCCGTCCTGATGGAGAGGTGGTCGAGGGGAACAGGTTCCGTGGTGCCAGGAAGCACCGGCCTGTCCAGACTGGGGTCACAGATGAGCTCGAAGCCCTTGCGGAAGCAGCCCGCACCAATGCCAAATGGATATTGGATGGCTATGCCTCCACAGCTGTCTGGGCATCCAGAGGTGCTCTCAGCCTCAGGAGCACAACTGAAAGCTGTTAGTGCCACTAGCAGTAAATATGGATGCAAGATTAACATTGTCGGCATAACTTTGTTGCTTTTTCTGACGAACCGATTGAGATTCAGTGGCTTACGAATTCTTCAACGAATGATCACCTCCTTACTCCTGATAAAGGGATAATTAGGTCACATCAACATGTAAGCGTAGAAGAGGAAGTCCTACTGTTTTTTTTTATCAATGACTGAACCATTTTTTTGTTAAAGAACTCCGACTATTTGTTCCCTTATTTTATAATATATGGCAGTTTAGATCATGAATAGTTCTATTTTGTCATAAAAAAGAAGTACAAAGAAGTCTCCAATTTGTCGGAAGCAAAGCAACCATCAGTGATGGTTCAGAACTGTCATAAAAATGGATTTGGAGCCATCATGACAGATCAATATTTAGGTTCAGTGATACCGCAAACCGTTTTTTGATCCATGTATAAAAATTTGTAACTGATGGAGTTTGAAGCTAGAACTGTCTGCGACAGTCTATTAGCACCGACGAGATAGCTGTAGAAGACAAAAAATGGGTAATTTTATAGTAGTTATATTCACTTGAGGATGATATATTAGTCATTCTGAAAAAGGGGAAAATTCTCTCTCTAGTACAATATTTTGAAAGGTAATAAATAGAAACAATAAAAGGTAACAACGGTACTAACTGAATTTGCCAATGGCATACAGATATCAGAAAACACATTCAAGTCACATATGTATTGGTGCTCTCAAAGTTGATAACAAATAACAGGTTCGATATATGAGTAAAAAAGATTATGTAGGAGCGGGAAAAAAAGAGGGTATGGCCATGAAAATACAATGAGATGGCAAAAAGAATCTGCAAAGCCAGGTCCAGCAGAGACAGAGATCATCATGAATTCATGCTAATGGCATGATACAAAAGGTTTGACAAAAAAGTATTTGTGGTAACAAAGTTTCAAATTTCCCAGCTGATCGAAGTCATAATAATAGTTGGTAGGTGCAATACCTTGGGAAAGAAGAGTCAATTCCAAAAATAAATCAATCAATCCGCTCGGCGAGATTTCAAAACACGAGAAGCGGTTGCCTGCGTCGCCTGCAGGGCTCAAGGCAGGCTGCTGTTCGGGTTGGTTGACGGCTGCAGCAACGCGGCGAGTAGCACGCAGGAGAAGCGCCGGAAGAAGGATAAGAGTTGAGGAGGGCAACGGAGGTGGTGAAACGCCGGAGGCCCCGCTGAGTTTCTAGTGAGGAGATGGGTGCATTGGGACTTTGGGAGAGCAGGGGATGCTGGTCCGTGGGGATCGGGTGGGGTAGGAAAGATACTGGAGGCGAGCCGCGAATCCGCGATGTGCCCGCGCCGCGGCGGATGGCCGGAGGCAGGAGGAGGGCGGCGAAGCCGAAGCGGGTCAGATGAGCGCCAGCGCCTGTGATGTTGCTGGCGGGAGCGTGTTGCAGACTTTCAGTTGCATGTAGTAGAGACGGGGTTGCCGATCAATTGAGTTGCCGAACAGAGAATATATAGGATCCCGCCATTGCAAAAGATTCAAATTACCTACTACTATTGAAATAAAAAAAAAATCTTGAGTACCCTATTTTTCCCCTAAGTACCATTTCCGTCTATTTTTCTTGTAACAACAGCTAACAGTGAAAACAAAAAGGACGCTTTTGCTCTTAGCTATAGAATTCATTCAGAATTTTCTCTATTTACTCTGGTGTCATTGTAACAGTATGTGTTGCATCAAATAACTTCATTTTTTCCTCTATACCAGTATAACAGTTTGTGTGTGTGCGCGCGCGCGCACATGAAAAATTCCAATAAATATAATAAAATTGCAATGCGTCCAAAAAAAATTCGACAATCGCGTCAACCATAACGAATGTTTAAATATACATTCAGATATAAAAGAGGTCCACATTTGTGTATATGTGGTTCGATTTTCTATGTTGTCTATTTTTGAACAAATGGTTTAAATTTGGCTCATTGGTTGTCAGATCCTGGATTTTTAGCCATGGTATATATAGTATTTTTCTCTCATAATAACACAATATTTGCTGGCTTATCCGCTCCGTCGCAGAAACCATCAACCAATCAAGACACGACAGTGTTGTTAAATCTTTTTTCGTTTGTTCATGTTACAATAGCAACACTACCTTTTAACCGTCAACATACGTATAGTAAGATCAAATATAGCAGACACGTCAACATCACACGTTTATAACGACTCGTGATTTAGGGGAAGATGAACACGTCGCCGATGAACGAGTCATGGCATTGCCGTTGTGACACGACCCAGACGTTCAACTAGAAGCACACATGCCCACATGCGCATGCGCATGCGCCAAGGCCGCCGGACGGGTTCCTTCCTTCCTATCGCGTTGCGCACGACGTGGTACCGGCGTGAGTCACGCCGTTCGTCATCCGTACTGAGGAACTCTACTTGTCCATGGGGGCCACTGGAAAGGAGCAGTGTACGGTGTGCGTTCACACGTGACGTGTTACGATTTTTGGCCGGGCTTTTCCGGTCTCACCTACCCGATCCACCTTCAGTTCCGAATGCCAAACATGCGCAACAGGCATGCCGAACTTATCAACTAGGTTTATCAAGTCATGGTAAATGTTTTTTTTCTCACAACAAAATAGCACGACCAACCATCCTTTCAAATTTGAGAGGGGATGGTTGATCAGAGATGGATTCTATGATATAGTTGCAAATATCTAGCAATCTCCATGCTCTGGATCCACCCCCTAGAATGTTGGCAGTTTAAGATTCGTAGACTCCAACAATATCTAAGGGGTTGGGCAAAACATACTGTAGGGTCATATCGAAAAGAAAAAAAAGACTCTGTTAGCTCTCTTAGATAATCTTGATAGCAGAGCTGAAACGACTCCTTTATCGGATCGGGAGATTAATTTAAAACACTATCTTAAAGAACGTTTAGTTAATCTCTTGAGAAGAGGAATTAAAGTGGTATGAGAGAGCCAAGGTTAAAACCCTATTGGAAGGGGATGCTAACACCCGGTTCTTTCATCTGGTTGCCAATGGAAAACACCACAAACAACACATCTACAAACTTGAAAATGATCAAGGTGTTGTGGTAGATGATGAGAACCTCAAAAGTCATATCACGACTTATTATAAAGATTTATTTGGCGAACCAGAAAATCTCGATGTCTCCCCGACGGAAGATCAAAACCTGGATATCCCACGAGTATCGCCGGAGGAAAATGATATCCTCATAAGCCCGTTCAATCGAAGTGAGGAAGCGGTCTTCCAAATGGAGCATAGTAAAGCTCCGGATCGGATGGTTTTCCGGCGGAATTCTATCGGAGTCTTTTGGAAAGTTATCAAGGGTGATCTTCTACCCTTATTTAAAAAACTGCATAAAGAGGCTCTTGACCTCTATAGCCTGAATTTTGGTATTATTATCTTAATTCCTAAGGTGAATACGCCACTAGAATTCAGCAATATAGATCGATTTGTGTCCTTAATGTGAGTTTCAAAATATTCACTAAATTGGGCACAAATAGGCATAATTTTGTAGCTAAAACTATGGTGAGACCAACACAAACGGCTTTTATGCCATGCCGTAACATTATGGAAGGGGTCGTTATCTTACACGAGACCATCCATAAACTTCACACCAAAAAAAGGATGGTGTTATTTTCAAAATTGACTTTGAAAAGGCATACGATAAGGTGAAGTGGTCTTTCCTACAATAAACGCTAAATATGAAAGGTTTCTCCCCCAAATGGTGCCGTTGGGTTAAAACAATGGTCACCGGAGGAAGCGTGGGCATTAAAGTCAATGATGACGTGGGGCCCTACTTTCAAACCAAACGGGGTCTCAGGCAGGGAGACCCCATGTCACCCATCTTATTTAACATCGTTACGGATATGATAGCTCTTCTTATTAACAGAGCAAAAGCCGATGGTCAAATAAGAGGTGTTGTCCCCCACCTTATAGATGATGGTTTATCCATTCTGCAATATGCAGATGACACCATTATCTTCATTGATCACGATCCAGAGCAAGCCCAAAATCTGAAACTGCTACTTTGCGCTTTTGAACAGCTATCTGGACTAAAAATTAATTTTCACAAGAGCGAAGTCTTCTGCTATGGTGCGGCTAAAGAGATGAAAATTTTCTACACCAACCTCTTTGGTTGTAACGCCAGAGAATACCCCTTTAGATATCTAGGTATCCCTATGCACCATAGAAAACTCCTTAATTCTAAATGGAGTAAGATAGAGGACCGATTTAAACAAAACTCTCTTCTTTGGAAAGCAAAATACTTGTCTTATGGGGGAAGACTAGTTCTCGCGAACTCGGTTTTAAGCGAAAATTTACCCATGTTTATGATGTCCTTCTTTGAAATCCCTAAAGGAGTAATTAAAAAGCTTGGATCATTATAGATCAAAATTCTTTTGGCAAGGTTCCTCTGATAAACACAGATACCGACTTGCCAAATGGGACATCATTTGTCGTCCTAAGAACCAAGGAGGACTAGGTATCCTTAACTCGCAATTGCAAAATAAATGTCTTCTAGCCAATTAAACACAGAAGGCATGTGGCAGTCTATGCTACAGAATAAATACCTGAACTCCAAGAGGCTTACTCAAGTGACAGCTAAACCCAACGACTCTCATTTTTGGAGAGGCCTCATACAAATCAAAGATGAGGTGCTAGCTAATGGTTCCTTTGATATCAAGGATGGAACTAACACTAGGTTTTGGAAAGATGTATGGGTAGGTGATAAGCCTATGAAAGTAAAGTATCCATCCATATATAATATAGTGCGGAATCCCTATGCAACGATGTCAAAAGTGATGACTACCAGCCCACTAAACATCTCTTTTAAAAGGGTTCTAGTGGATAATAAATTTTCAGAGTGGCTTAGTTTAGTAGCACGAATCTCCAATATCGAATTGGTGGCAGGAACAGATCACTTTAGATGGTCCTTAACCAAATCTAGGTTATTCCTAGATCAACATTTATTCCTAGACTGCCCCCTTACCAAAATGATTTGGAGGATTATTTTTTTTTTTGCTACTAATCTAACCCTAGCTAGATCAATCAACCACATGTTTGGTAGTTGGCTAACTAATCAACATAAAAGGATTAGGAATTTGATTTGGGTGGGGGTGGCTGCAATGTGTTGGGCTATACGAAGATCTTTGCAATAACATTGTCTTTAATCAAATAAAATATAACTCTATTATATAGGTAATTTTCGAGGGAGCATATTGTTTACGCTTGTGGGCTCGGTTAAGCGTGATAGGACAACCAAGGACGCACTCTCCACGATAAGCAAGAAATTAGAATTAATTGCTCTATAGATATCCAATAAAGGATGAAAACATTTATATTGTTTGAACTAGCGTCCGATCGATTTATAAGACCTTGACTTTCTCTTTTATAAAGCACAAATTTTATAATAATTGGTTGTGTATATCTTTGGATGTAGAGGCCGAATATTATTTTATTCGTTATTAAAAAAACAAAATAGCACGAGCTGATTTTTCTCTCTAGCTGTTCTTTGAAGCTTGTATCCGGGAAAGGGCCGAGTTCAGACACAGTCAGGCGTAGGCGCAACTCGGCGAGAGCGGAGAACGCGGCGGCATGTGCTGTCAGTTTTGACCGGAGGAGATTCAAGATTCTCGTGTTGGCTGGCTGCCTCACGAAGACACAAATCATCAGTCATAACAAGGAAGGGAAAAAACGAATGCTTCTAGTTCTACGGGGGCCTGCAATCGGTCTTCATTTGCTTCCTGTCAGGCCATTGTTGTCACAATGCAGAGCGTCGTATCTGAATACAAAGTGCGCACATAAATGTTGTTTAGATCCTAGCTGAACATTTACATTTTTTGTTATACCAAAACTTATCAAACTGCCAAATTTGTAGCAAATTTTATTCTCAGTTTTTGGCTAGCCAAATCTTTAGCATGACAAATTTTGGAAGTAAATCAAGCAGGTCCTGGACTTCCTCAATTTCAAACTATAACATATTTTTTATTTTTGTAGATATATATGATATCGATTGATATATAGTATATTGAGTAAAATGCATCTAGGTGCTCAAACTATTATTTCCATTAAATACAATCTTCAAACCGAATTATCGGCTATTACCGATGCACACCAAAGGTCCAAAATGCGCCACGTCAGGGCCAATTTTTTAAAAAAGACCCTATCCTTTTTTCCTTTCTCGCAAATAGCTCCTTTCTCGTCTTGTCTTCTTCCCTGTCCCTGCCCTGGCCCCTAGCAGCACCGCCCGCCACCGCCGCATGCTGCAGGCCCCGCCGCTGCTGCCATTGTTGCGTGCGTGGGGCTGCAGGCACCGCCCTGCACGATCGAGTTCATGTAGCCGACGCAGCCGTGCGAGAGCACACGCGCATCTGCTCGCACCACGCCACCACTTGCCGCGCCGTGGCCGTCGCTCGCCCGGTTCCTCGCCGTCGCGCTCGCCAGCAGCTTGAGCACGCAACCCATGGAGGTGACCCACAACAGGGAGATTGCCAACACCATGGCGAGGAGCAGCAACACGGTGTGGTGCAGCACCAGCGCCAGCAGCTTGCCGCGGCACGCGCCGATGGCCTGGCCGCAGATGGGCAGGGCTCCATGCCGAGCGCCAGCGTGAGAGATGAGATCCAAACCTGAGAGCCTCGCTGGCCACCTGCAGTTGCCATCAGCACATGTACGAGCTGCCGAATAAGCCTCCAGCAGGGACGGGACGAGGTCGACTTGAAGTCGTGCATGAGATCGGAGGAGTTGCCTATGACTACGACCACGACTCCACTTGCGAGGAGGCCGACGGCGCCGCCGGCCGCCTCACCGAGGACGCGTTGGCAGCACTGCCTCCACTTCGTCTCGATGCGCCGCTCGGAGCCATGTCGCGGCCGCGTCTCTGCTTCGCGTACGGCGAGGACAGTGACGCCCAAGGCGCCAAGCCTCCGTCGCCCACAACGCCCGCAGCGCTTGCCTCCACCACGACTACGTTGAGCCGCGGACACCACCGCGACGACCCCGAAGTCGTCGTCTTGACCTTGAACCACCACGACGTCGCAGCCGGGCGTTCCAACCCTCGACCACGCCATCTGCCTCGCTACCATCTCGCCGGAAGGCTGCGCTTTGCTTCTTCTTGGAATGGCTGCCCCGTTCCGTTGGCTGGCCGTCACCTCGAACGTGTCCCCGACCGCCAGCGGAGCACAGCCGGTGCACCGCCGCGAGGCCGGCCAGGCCCGTGCCGACTACAACGGCCCGCGACTTCTTGGCCACCATCCTCGCTCGCATCGGAGGCAGCGACGGGGAGGGAGGCGTGGCGGGAGCGCATGGCGGCGTTCGGGTTTGAGGAGGCTGCGTACGGGGACGAGGCTGAGGAAGGATCTATGAGTGACAAAGGGAAAAGAGATAGGGCGTTTTTGAAAAAATGGCTCTACGACGTGGCGGAGTTTTGACCTTTGGTGTCGCATCGGCCATCGTCAGTCTTGAGATAGTCGGTTTGATAGTTCGAGTGCATTCGTATGGGAATAGCTCAATAATTTGAGTGCGCGGATCATTTTTACTCTAGTATATTACTATACACATAGATATACATGACCTCCAGGTGCATAATGAAAACAATATATCTAGAAAAACCAAAACATCTTGCATTTTAGAATTGAGGGAGTAATATAGAGGTAGCACTACTCTCGTGTGTCACCTCCACAACTTTTGCCACCCCACTACCCCTTGGAGATGATCATGTCGGCCTTCCGGAGGCTCGAAGCATGGAACCAATAGTTTAGGGTTTGTGTCGTTCGCCTTAGATGTAACACCCTGTTTTCTTCTTTTGTTAAAAAAAAAAACACTCCAGCGGGAGGTCTAACATCAGACCTCTATTTCTCCACTTCGTAGCCTGTAAAATTTGAGGGCTAAAAACAGAGCCCAACTCCAGCGGGCCTCTCAAATCTCGGCCTGCAAATTGGTGGGTCCTACTGTCAGCCAAATAAATCCACTCTCATGCGTCCATCCACCTCGTGCTGCGCACAACAAAGCACCTGACGGACGAGCCAACTGGGTCGCGTGGTTTTTTTTTTGAGGGAACAACTGGGCCGGGTGGTGTGCAGATACGAACACAGACTACAAGATGCAGCACAGGCTAGATAGAATAGAAGCCTCCTGTTCCTGGTCCTGGGCCCTGGAACTAAATTTTGGGAGGCCTTCTAAAATAGGAGCCCAATTAAGAAGTCCACTGGAGTTGTTTTTTTTTATAAACTCCTAAAATTTAAGATGAGGGCCTGTTTATGCGCTTCACTGGAGATGCTCTAACGATTTGAACCTTTTATATAAAACCTGGTTATAACAAAGAATTAGTTTTGAATATGAACTTGCCTAAACCTTACATGTATGTGTGTGCATATATCTCTCTCTCTCTCTCTCTTTTTTTAAAACCGCATAT